>RJWM01001586.1:0-151120 GCA_004363535.1 Dasyprocta punctata
AACTAATGGAGTGAAGAGACAACCTACAGAATGGGAAATACTTTTTGCCAGCTGCTCCTCAGACAAAGGACTAGTATCTAGAATATATAAAGAAGGGCCGGGAGTTTGGCTCAGTGGCTTAAGCACCTGCCCTGGCAGGCGCAAGGCTGTGAGTTCAATCCCCGGTGCCGCAAAAAAAAAAAAAAAAAAAAAAAAAAAATTCTATAGAATATATAAAGAACTCGAAAAACTTAAACCACTCAAAATAAAAGACCAAATTAAAAGATGGGCAACTGAAATGAATAGATACTCCTCAGAAGTACAAATAGTCAATAAATACTTGAAAATATGTTCAGCATCTTTGGTCATTAGAGAAATGCAAGTTAAAACAATGCTGAGGTTCCATTTTATTCCAGAAAGAATGGATGTCATCAGCAAATCAAAGAATAACAAGTGCTACTGAGGCTATAGGGAAAAAGGAACCCTTCTACACTGTTAGCGGGAATGTAAACTAGTATAATCATTATGGTAATCCATATAAAGAGCCCTCAAAAAACTAAAAATAGAAATTCCATTCAATCCAGCACTTGACCATCTAGGTATCTTCCCAAAAGAGTTAATAAAAGACATCATATTACAGTAATACATGCATACCCATGTTTATAGCACCACAGTTCATAATGCCTAAATCTTAGAAGCAGCCTATATATCCATTAATGTAAGAATGTATATAGAAAATGTGGTATTTATACACAATGAAGTACTACTCTGCCATAAACAAGGATGATTTGAGTCATTTGTAGGAAAATGGATGCAATTCAAGACAATCATTTTAAGTGAAATAAACCAGACACACAAATTGAAATAGTGCATGACTTCTCTTATATAAGAAACTGAAAGTATAAATAATTTTAAAAAAACAAAATCACAAATAGGTAATAGGAACAGGGAGACAGATCTTTTGCAAACGGGAAGGGGACCAAGAGTTGGCGGGAGAGGGGCGGAAAGGAGGAAAGGGGACAGGAAAAAGAGAACTAAGACGTCTTATTTACAGGTACCAATGCCCCACAATGAATGCAACTGTTACGTACTTCAAACATGTACTAATAAAAAATCCCACTAAGCTTTCAAATCAAAAGATTTTAAAATGTAAAGCAAGAAGTCTGTCTTCCCATCTTTAACTATACCCCACTCCCTCACCTTCTAATAATCTCACACAAATTTCCATGTAGTATAATTTTTCTACTTTCCCTTCCTGGGATACCAGCTGTTTTCATATTTTACAGAGCTTTCTTTTTCTGTGATCTAACACAATACAAACAAAGCAAAAGAATGTATGATTTTATGATACACTCAGGATCTGTTTGATGCTTAACTCTATGCATGTAAAAAAGACAGATGTTAATTCAATTACAAGCTACTACTTACATAGACAAACACTATTGAGAAATGAGAATATTGACAAGTAGAACACTAAAATTTATCAGACCAATAAACCTATTTCCTGTAAGAGCTATCTGCTCTGGATACTAATTGGTATTACAATTTTTCCTCTCCAGAAAATTAAACCTGGGGGAAAGAGAATGAAAAGAAATAAGAATTGTACATTTAAAGGACTTCATGTAAAAAATTAACTGAGAAAGAGAAAAGTAAATTTTCTTTTTCTCAAATATCATCCAACATCAGTAGTTTAAAGATAACATTATTTACTCCAATTGTGAAGAAAATGGGATCCCTGTATAAAGCCCAAACTGTAAAGTGTTGTGACCTTGACAGTTAATATTAACAAGAAGCCAGATGGTCCCAGTTACATGGTATTCCAGAAAGAACACCAGCAGTCCTAGTTCTGAACTCCACAGGTAATGAAGAGAGTCAATTAGCAGAAGTCAACAGCCTGCCTTAACCCTAACCTTAAATCTGCCACTCGATGCCTCCTCATCTCACAAGCTCACTCTGTGGCTTGATCACTGTGCATGAGTAGACTTAAACTTCTTGCAACCAAAGGCAGTATTACTTATTTCCATTAGTCTGGTTAGACAACCTAATACCTTATTGATCACATCGATGTAAAACTCTCGACACCCTCAACACAAGGCCATCATTGAATTCAACTGTTCTTAGGTAATACTGAACATCTCATTTCATTTAGCATTAATATAGATCTGGTAGCTACAATGTCTGGACCTGAGCTTTTTCAGACGAGTTTCAATGTTAACTCAAAATAAATACAGTAACTGGAAAGAAAGATTTGATGCAGCTTGCTAGTGCCTCGATGCATTTTCTCCAAGCTCTGGTACAAGAATGAAATATATATGTGCACGTAGTGTAATGCAATGTTCTTTAAGGTTTCTTGCTCACCAAAATACATATCCAACCCTACCCATCCCAATTCCCCCATTATCAAGGTCACTGCCATCTGGGCCATCCTGTTCAGATCTCAGAACTGAGCAGCCATGATGCTGCCTATCCCTCATGGGCCTGGTGACAGCACCATCAACAAATGTGACACACTATACCCAACAACAAAGAGTCCCTCAACAGTTATCAACACACACTTTTTTTAAACAGAGGACCACTTCTTAAACATTCCATTAGGCACAATGCCATTAGCTGGAGGCTACTTCAAACTTCTGCCAGCTCCCCAAATCCCACCTGCAGACACTGCTACTGGAGTTCTGTCTCCTGGTGGCCTCCTTTAGTGATACGCCTTGCCTTGTGTGATGAGTATGTCCAACAAAGACGGTGTAAAAGCTTAACCCTTTTAGAACTCCTAGAGACACTTGCCGCTGATAAATAGCTTACAAGAAATTCTTCTGGAACATAAATCTACTTCTTAATAAAGTATATTTTCATATTGTATTTGTTTTAACCAAGAAATAAAAACTGTGACTTTATATGTAAATTTAGATATTAAGAAGCTCCACCGTTTGTAGTATTTCAAATGTCATCATCCAACTTTCAGTAACTATAAGTGATGAACTGACAAGCAACTACACATTACAAAGCAGAGCTCCCTAATAAAAGACAGTCAAGCCAAATGTTCAGCATCTACTGAACAGTGTGGCCAAAAATACTCCTGGGGGCCGGGGGCGGGGCTCAGTGGTAGCACTTAGCACATATGAAGCTCTGGGTTCAATCCCCCAGCACCACATGCACACAACACACAAGGCGCACAATACCAACAGTGAATTACACTTCAATACTTCTTTTTTGTTGTTTTTCTGGGGATGATCCCTTCACATACAAAGCACTAATGCCCCTGAATCAAGCACACCTAATGCAACAGACTGTGTGAACTGGCAATGATTTCATCAATCACACCGCAGGCTGGTACTTTAGAGACAGCAATGTTGAAGCCAAGAGGGTCTTAAGGAACTCCCTCCAGGCTGAAGCGGCTAGACAACAGTAAGAAGCCTCACCTTCTTCCTGCTCTCATTGCCCCACGGGGCCTCTCTGAACATATTTATAGCACAGAACCCTAAATGCTCTATGCAATAAGACTTGATCCTGCTCACTTATCTCTGAATAAATCATTTCCTTTGTCACTACATAATTTTAGGGAATTGCCATCCAATGCAAATTTCTACAGGAAATTTGCTGCATTAAACCAACAAACAACAAAAAAAGAGTGATGGTATGTTCTATGTTAGTGCTGGAAATAAACCCCCTTCCTGACTCCTGGCAAGATATGCAGTGAGAGATCTCAGGGCCTGATTCTGCACAGCCTGAGCGCAAGCGGAGTGACAGGAAGGGCTGGGTGCACACAGGCTCCCTTCTCAATAACCCCAGGACACCCACAGCAGGTCTGAAAGTAAGCCCCAAAGGAGAAGCAGAAGCCACCTCCTTGGGACTTTTTGAGGGGTTGCAATTTCAGACATCTAATTTAAGATACTAACACTTCCTCATACACAGTGAGTCATGACTTCAAAGTGACTTAGAGGCACATACAAGTGCCCCGAGAAGCCCTGCCCCCATAGTCATGCTAACAAGTGAGGTGTGGCCCAGGACCCTGAGTACCACGCGGAACCACTCAGGAATGCAGCCCCTTACCCCAGGCACCAAGCTGCTCAAACAGAATCTTC
Organism: Dasyprocta punctata; assembly: GCA_004363535.1. Lineage (NCBI taxonomy): Eukaryota > Metazoa > Chordata > Mammalia > Rodentia > Dasyproctidae > Dasyprocta > Dasyprocta punctata. The sequence goes on from RJWM01001586.1 coordinate 4,062, forward strand.
TGTTTGAACAAGGTTCCTGGGGGCTGAAGTTTGAGAAACACTGCTGGGACCCTTGCACCAGCTCTAAGAAATCCAGGACACTGCCTCCCAGGCCTTCGGAACCATGGATTATATGGCTTCCTCTCCATTTTTTGTCAGCTGCATTTTTGCTCTTTTGATTTTCAAATTAGCATGGTTTTAATCAATGGGAAAACAGGAAAGCACATGTCTGGTTTGCATGTAAAAGTGTGAGCGAGAAAGTAAGGGAATTTCTCTTAAATTTAGCATTCACACCTAGGTCAGTGATAATGAACCCAAAATAGAAAAGTAGCATTGAAAAATTACCTCTGTTTCAGCATTCTCTGAAGCAGAATTCGCCGCATAAAGGGGACCAAATATAAAGGACAAAAAGCTATTTTATAAGTGATTGCAGAATCGATTTAACAGTATAAAATCTGCTCTTCCCTGGGACTCTTAAGTGCACAGAGGTTATAATGAGCAATGTGGAGCTGATGGACTATAACCCTGGAGTCTGGAGCCCTGGCCTGTGGCATCAGCCCCTCCACCTCTCCACCAGTCAGCATGACAAGCTGAAACTGGGCTTCTCTGTCACAGCTGCATCAACCAAAGAAATGGGACAGTGTCTGCAGTTCCTCCAAATCAGCCCTGAACACAGTATGAGTCCAAATCAAATACTCATTTTCCTAATATTCTACTATTTTCTTAAAAAGGGGAAAAAGAACTCACAGATGTTCTCATCAGATGCAGACTTCAAATGTGTCACTTGCCCATTTTAGGAATAGTACAGCCTTCTTCAAAATAAGATTCCTCTCACACCTAACCGGTTTTCTTTACAGAAGTACAGATCAAATATGCACAGGCACATACTTATTCCTATCCTTGTTTAAAATTAGCCTGCCACTTGCAACACCTTCCTATCTGAGAAGATCTGAAACTACAGTTCGCATGCTACGACTCTCTACGACTCTGCAGAGGCAGGCAGGCTTCCGGCCACCTTCTCTGCAGGCTCCTGCTGGGACAGACCCTCACTTTGGACGCCTCCTTCCAGGACCTTCTCCCATATGGTGCGCAGCACTCACCAGGCCCTGACTCTCCCTTGTATTTCCCCATAATTCAAACCCTCTGTGTCTGCATACTGGGTAACTGATCTTTCCTCTCCCCAACTGGATTTTCACCTCCTGGATTGCAGGGCAAGACCTGTACTGTGGTATCCCTCGCCCCGACAACAGCGCCTGGTGCTTAGGGCTGCTCCCCAGCCACGAGCCAAAAAGCAAATTTAAATTCTCATGCTGGACATTTAGGCTGTTGCTATACTTTTTAAAAGTCCAGATACTATCAACATAACCAAGCAATTCTGGGGCAAAGACATGAGCAACAGCCACACAATCTGAAGAAGAAAAGAACTCATTTCAGATGGAATGAGGGAGAAACTAGGAAGCCATATAAAATGTATGTAACTTTTATGAACTATAACTTATCTCAGTATTCTGCAAATATGTTCTTTCCCCTTTCAAGCCAGAGACAGAAATTTAAATTGGACTGCACTTATTCATAGGCAAAAAAGTAAAACCAGTTGGATATTTTTAAAAAGTTCACTTAGACTGCCATTCTTTCTAACATTCAATCAGCTGAGCCAATAATGAAGCTTTCCAGGTTAGTTTGCATAAAAGTCAGAAATAGTCTCATGAAAAATTAAAAACTTAGTGACTACAGGTCTAGCTTAACAGTAGAGCATGTGCTTAGCATGTTGAAGACACAAGTTCAATCCCCAGGCCCCCAAACCCACTTTTTATTAGTGTATTTTTATTATATAGAATAATGGGTGGCATTTTCATACACGCATGTAACGTATTCTGATAAAAAATATTTTTCCAGGTACTAGAGATTCAACCTAGGGTCTAAACACTGAGCTACATCCCCAGCCCTTTTTTATTTTGTATTCTGAGACAATGTCTCACTAACTTGCCCAGGTTGGACTCAAATCTGTGATGCCCCCTGCCTCAATCTCCCAGAGCGCTAGGATGTTAGGTGTGTGCCACCATTTGCAATGATCACAAAGCTGCTTTCACAGTGAAGAGCCAATATTGGTAAGATGACAACCGACCTACCAATGAGGCAGCAAGCAAAGCCAGATGCCTTTTAGTGACTCGGCACTGTCACATAGCATATCAGGCAGCAAAGCCCACACCAGGATGCATACTCGGTCACTGCCAGACTCAGGAACCAAAGACCCTAAGTGACACCTGTGAAGCTACCAAAAAACTGCTTGCAAATAGACTCCCACAGTTCAGGGAAGCTGCCTTTACACAACCCTTCTGCTGGGCCTATTCCAGCTTTAGGGATGCTTCCTCACAAGGGATTCTATTGGTCTTTATCCTGAATTTTTCTTCCTTGACTTAAAGATCCCATGTTTTAAGCTTAGCATTTTAAGCTTAGCATTGCCCAATACTTACCAACAAAAGCACTCTCCTTAGAGAAAATGCTTTGACAAGACTGAATGAGATAACACTAGCTTTTTCTTAACTACTTCAATAAAAAATATGCACCTTTAGATATTTCCCCCAAAATCTCCTTTCCCCATCATCGTTAGCCCAGGAAATGTCATATCTATGTATCATTGTGGTTGCTCATGCCAAAAACCTTTATGGCTTTGTTCACTTCTGTCTGTTGTGCCCCAGAACCAATCCTTGAGCGCTGTCTTCCAGGCAGACGTAGAATCTGACCACTTTCCACTAGCTTCACTGCTGCCACCCAGCCCGAAGTAAGGACACAGTCAGAGACCAATACAGGGACAGGGGACAAATAAACTTCTCATTAAAAACATGATTTGTGCTTTCTTCTGAGGCAGTTTTTGCTAAAAACAGAGAAAACAACAGTGACTCTTCATTTGGGCCCAACAGACAACCAAAAACAGAACAAAGTTCTTGATACTCATTCTGCCTCTTTTATTACCATCAGCCTTCCCTGCTCAGCCCCGCAAGACATGCTAATCACTTCAGGACTGTGTGACAAGGTTTACTAGCCCGGACTTTACCAAGCCCTCCACATCCCAGACCTTCAAGACTGAGGACACCACAATAAGAGAAACTAAGTTAATTTTTAAGATAACAATTACCAGTTTTCACATGGTCCAGCTCAGTGCCCCTGGAATGTCGCTGGAAGTCTCCAAACCTATGAGCACCTCAGATTCAGAGTGCCCCATGAGGACACCACCTCCTCACGTGCCAACAGCAGCCCGTGACAGGGGAGGGGGCAGCCTCTGCAGGGGGACTGAACTGCCCCTTGAGCCACTGGGATCCCTCCCAAGCTACAAAACCAGCACCGAGGTGATGATCGGCCAGACTGCAGCCCACAGCAGCAAATCCATGGAGGCCGACCTTGTTCTTCTGCGAGCAGCAGGTGCCCCCCTCAGCCGTCCAGGAGGAAGCCCCTTCCCTGCTTTCTCTCACTTTCTCACTCTGCCTAATAAATCCGCCTGAGCCTCACGCCGACATGCCCTGGAATGCTTTTCCCCGAGGAGAGCCAACCAACTGACCTTATCTGGCGTGTGTGTGTGTGTGTGGGCGGACTGCTGAAGTCCCCATCACTTTTTGCCTGGACTACTGCAAAAAGTGTTTCCTACCCCACCTCCCAGCTCTCAGCCTGGCCTATTCACCACACCCCCTCCAGAGGCTTTTAAAATTTTTTCAATGGTCTCAACTTAAATGCTGCCACCTGCTTTTCAAACCTCATGGAATATCCCTCCCATTCCCCAGCACCGGGCCCCTCTAATCCCACTCCTCATCCCCCTAGCTGTGGCCTCCCTGCCGAGCCTCCCGCTAAGCTCAGCAGTCTTGGGGCCTCTGCACTTTTCTCCCTGAGGGAAATGCTCATCCCCAGACAACAGCACTGCTGCTTCCCTTGCCTCATTCTTAGCTCCACTAAGCACAGAGGTTTTATCTTGGTTGCTTTACCCAAAACAGTACCCACTGTCTGTCCTCATTAGCATGTAAAATTTGTAAGAGCAATGGCTTCCTTCAGGGCCCTCCACGGCCTTTGATAAACTGCAAACACCTGGATATAAACTGAATACATGAATGAATTTATTACACATCTACTATGTGCAGTAACAACTAGGCAGACGAATGAATGAATTCTAACCAACGGAATGAAATTCAACAGGGACGTAAGAGGCTGCTTTTGCAAAAAGTGCTGACTCTTCACTTGGACCTGCAGATGCAGGCAACTAAAAGCAGAATAAAAGCCCGACACGACCGCCTGCACATTGTATCTGCCTCCCTCACTACCTTAAACTGTGGATCAGCATCTGCTAGGTTCTGCACGTAGACACGTTATTCGCTCCAAGGAGTGTCTGTGTGGAAACTGGTAACGCGAGGTTGATTAGTCCTAAATTTACCTAACCTCTCTCCTCCTTAAGACTGAAGACACCAAGAGAAGAATAACTAAGATATTTTCAAGATTTAGGAATAATGACCCTCGCGGGAGGATCACCTCATGATGGGGCTGCCCAGAAAAGTGGGAAGAACAGAGGGGCCCCTGGGAAGCAAACTGCCCCGTGAGCAACAGGGACTTCCACTGCAGGACCTCGCAGAAGCGAGCCTGAGATAACGATCGGTCAGAGGCCAGTCTCATCAGACTGACTAACTGTGCACACTTTGTGCTCCCACTTCTGTTCCCTCCCTATACAGCCCTGCAGCTCTCATTATCACCCCAGAATACAGAACGCCGGATGCTCATCCCTTTGCTTCCCAGGGTGGCCACCCTGCATAATAAATTCCTTCCGTATTCCATCACTCCTCATGTCTGGGCAAATTCTCCAGAGGGCCATGGCAGAACCCAGTCCACTGGGGATCCCCAGGACTCATGGCCTGAGACCCTGAGATTTCTCTGGGCAATCCTTGACCCACTTGAAGCTAACACTAATGATTAGAAAACAAAGGTAGCAGGAAGAAAGGGGAGAAACATATGAGGGCAATTAAAAAATACAGTGAATGGTTAAATTAAAAATTTATTACAGCAAGAGACATGTTGCTGTTCGTTCCCCTAAAAATACTTTCAATCACTTTGAACAACTAATCCCATCATTCTTGCCACTCTCTGAATCAGTTCTGAAAGTCTTGTGTCTTTCTTTACTAGACCTGATCAAAAATACAGTGATTAATCCTGCTGGTCGTCATCTAACAGAAAAGCAGATGCACAAAAACATTACGGTGTCCTCATTCACCTTATTCACCAGCTCTGGCATGGTGAGACTTCTGGCTCTTCTCAAAGTCCTACTGACCATGAAAGGTAAACGTTTTGAATTGATTCAGGATATGGAGACAGTCACAGCAGCACAACTAAAAATACTCACAAAAGAGGACTTCCAGAACCACTTCAGAAAGTGGCCAAGAATGATGGGATCGGCGTGTTCAAAGTAAGGGGAAGTATTTTAATAACAGCATGCACCAAATAATAACTGTGCTTATCTCCAATGGCGAGATCACAAGAGATTTTCATTTTCTTCTTTCTACTCCTATGTACTGATAATAAACATACTTTGTTTTCATAATTATTAAAATAAAACGCTACCTAAAAAAAAATAGGTTCTTTGTGACTGATGAACAGAAGCTCTGTGGACTAAAGCAAAGAGAACCACAAGCTCAAAGGTAAGTTTTATGGCCCAAATCACTAATAAAATGCATAACACCGAGGCCTCAAAGACCAGGACCCCTGAAAGAGACAGCCATGGGGTTGGGGGTTTTGTAAATATCTGCACAGATAAGAACTGTTTGAACAGTTTACTTAGACTGTAGAGGAAAAAAAAACCAAAATATGAGCTAGAATAGGAATCTATTATTGATGAAGCAGCTGGTGGTTATACCCTAAGAGATAAAAACGCACTATGCTTAAAAATTGCCATGTTTGAATATCCTGATGAATACACTTCCTGACACATGTATAAACCAATCCTATGGTAAATTCCCTGCACACTCCATGCCTTCAGAAAGCACATGCTGACTGAAATTCCATCTTATCATAAATGCTGAAAGGAAGATTTCTATTCCCTATCACTTAAAATCACTGGCATCTAAAGTCGAATCACTGATCACAACATACGCTACTCAGTAGAGCCCACGCTTGGTATTGCCCGTCCAGAGGATGGGATCAATTTCCCACCACATTAATGCTTTAAAAACCTAAACACTGGCAAGGGCAGTAACTGTGATATGGCACACGTAAGTGCTATAAAAGGATTCCTGCCTCTTTAGGGATGTTTCCCACCCTCTGATGAAAGGTGAGAAAAGAGTGTGGCATGGACACCAGGCTAAGCAGACTGTGGGAAGCTCACTGGGGCCTACGGCCAGGACAATGTGGCCCCAATTTACATGTGACTGAACCCACATTAGCCATTTTGAGGTTTGGGTTCTTCTTTTCACCTTCTGATGAACCCAGTGGGCTTCAAAATGAAGGAAAAAAAAAAAGACCAAGTCCTCCTATTTCACTTTCCTTCCCCATCACAAGCAAAAGTGACAGGCACCAACACAAGGAGAGGCAGAATTGCAAACGGTGCTCTTGGGGAACTCAAAAAAATCCCTCAACGTTTAACCTGAAAGTGGAATATTAAAATCCTTCATGAGACGAAGACAGCCTTCTGCATAACAGGGCCAGGAAGTTATTTTTAAACAATAAGTAAATTATTCCACAGAGAACACATAAAGCTTTTAGTCCTCACATGAGGACTTTTCTTCTTAAAGCAAACAAATGGAAACCGGACTCGGAAGCAGGCCACCAGCCCACAGGCTACCTCACACAAAGGGACTCACTGTCCCCAGCACTCTTACCAGTTGTGCCAAGTTGGCTTCGCCATGCAAAACTGGTTCGGGAAACAGTGGGTAAATCAAATTACCATTTTCTTTTCCCTGAAGGTAGGAGAGGGACTGACTTCTAAATTCAAACCACCATGACACTTATTTTCCTCTAAGTGGTTAAGTGATTGAATTTACCACTTCTTCCCAACAGCACGGGAAAGCTCAAAAAAAAGTACTCTACAGTAATTAACTCAGAAAATCCGCAGTTCCTCGACTCATTCCTTCCCCAGCCCAGATATCCAAGTGTGCACGTCTGTGTGCGTGCCGTGCGCGTGCACTTCTGTGTCAGCAAGAAGAGCACAGGGTTATTATAAAGGCATGCGCCCAGTCTGACATTTGTACCTTTACATTTCTCTCACTATTTAGACCAAGCCAGGCTGAAAAAGCTTCCCCAGGGCACAAAATGCATTGTGTGTCCTGGTCCAGAACTGAGCAGCGTAGATGGCTGCTTACTGTGGTCAGGGGAAACTGCTTTTACATAAATAAACTATTGCTTTGTCCAAACTGCGAACAGCTAAGAGTAAGCTTCACTTTCTAGCAAGGGCAAAAATTATCTTATTAGAGACAGCTGAACTAGTTAGAAATATTATAGGTAGTCAGAAAGGGCTACGCCCCCGAAGGAGCCAGTGCAGAAGTTGAGAACACATTACTACTGTGGCTGGAGGTGCATCTGTCAAAAGCCTTGGGTGAGGGACCAAAACCTCCCGGGCCCACCCCTTCCAGTAAAAGTCCTTGTGCAGTTCTGGTTCGCTTGCTATGTGATGTGCTTCCCCCTTGGATCAATGTTACCTAAGCGACGATACTTGTAGTCTTATTAGTTGATCATAGTTTTGTTCCACCTTACATCTACTTCATGGTTTTATTCCAGAAAGCTTCCCCTGAGAAGTGGGCTCATGGGTAACCCTCTTTCCAGGCCCCACTTCTGTTTCTCTTAGAAACTTTCTTTCCCCCTATAAACATTTCCTGCTCTTAACCTACACTGTTCCTTAGAATTCAATCTCCAATTTTAGGAAACACAAACTCGGCACATTGCACATCTAGCTGGCAGTGAGTTATATTTCCCTTGTATTATTTGGAGGATCTAACTCATCCCTATATCAATCTCCTTTTCCTTTCTCTCAAAGGAAACAAATCCTAAGAGATGTTTACAGTTCAAAGACCTCATTGCCTGGCATGACACCCCAAAATTCCAACTTGAGAAAATGTCTTTCCTTTAAGCACTCTGAGACAGAAAGCAAGTAGGTCTCCAAAGAAGCTACTAGACTTTCTCAGGATGGCAGAAATTTCCAGGAAAATAAAGCATTAAATTACCTAAGCCTCACAGAGTTTGAAATCTTTATCTTAAGCAGCAAGCCTCTTCTACCGAAGCTATTCTTATAGGATCTATTCTTGACTAGATTTGAGGCTACTAAAGCCAAAATTCAGAGGATAAACTTGTAAATTCAGCAGTGACTACAACCTATTAAGCCAGTTAGCATTTATAAACTATTAGTTCCCAGCTCCACCCTTCAGTAAACATTAACAGTCACTTAAAGTTCTCTTTCATTTACCCAAATGTAAATAGTTTAATAGGAGTGTAACAATCTGCACTAATAATTTCCCACTTCTTATAAAATGTTTAACGACAGTAGCAACTTTCACTAATGCCCAGCCTAAAAATATTTCTCACGTTAGAGCAGCAGAATGCAGTGCTAATATTTTCCTAATAGTGAATTTCTATTCAGAGTAGAATTTTTTAATTAGAAGAGGCAGTGCTAATATTTTCCTAATAGTGAATTTCTATTCAGAGTAGAATTTTTTAATTAGAAGAGACTTTAGAAATCATTTAATATAGCGCTTCTTTTTAAAGGTTAGTAGACAGGACCAGACAGCTGAAAAGCCCAAAGTCGCAGAGTTTATCAGTAAAGACAGGATCTGAACATCCAGAACTCTCAAGGAGTTTACACACAAACCTACCTAGCTCAACTCTCACAGTTAGGGCTCATCGCCATGGAACTCTTCTCCTTCCAAACCTGCCCACATTCCTACAGAGGGTTCCATCTTCACCCCAAAATCTCTGTCAAAAGCTTTACCTTTCTTAGAACTAATCACCTATCACACTGAACAGTTTTCCTTAAAGTGAATTTCCTCTATGTTACAGTGCAAAAGTCTTACCTAGGGTTAAGCTTCCCTCAAGGACTTAAGAGTAAATTCCAGGGCTAGACGAGCTACAGTATAAATTAAAATTACAAACTTTAGGGGAGGCCTACGTGCCCATCAACACATGAATGGATAAAGAAAATGTGGTATTTATACACAGTGGAGTACTACTTTGCCATAAAGAAAGACAAACTTGAGTCATTTGTAGGGAAAGACAAACTTGAGTCATAATATTAAGTGAAATAAATCAGACACACAAGCTTAAATATCACATGCTTTCCTAATATAAGAAACCCAAATTATAAATAAAGAACAAAATAAAAGATAGATAATAGCAAGTGGGAGGGACAGATCTTTCTCAAATGGGAAGGGGATCAGGAGATGGAGGGAAGGAAGTATGGGAACTGGAAGTGTTATGTACAAGCACCAACTCCACACAAGGAATGTAAATGTTATGCACTGTTATGCACTACTTAGAATAATTTTTTTTAAAAAAGTTCAGAGACGGCATGTAGCTCAGTGGTAGAGTTCACGCTTAGCATGCACAAGGCCTTAGGTTCAACTCCTAGCGCCACACATATGCATGTGCCTTATACATAAAAAATTACATTTTTCCTTTATGGCATGGTTTAGTTTGGATGTTTTATTAATAGGAACTAAGTTTTGTTAATAGGTCCCCAATATGATATTTAGCATTCCTCTAGCACTTACAAGTGCAAAACTGTGAAGTCAGTACCACCATGGCACACAAGTAAAACGCTGGGCTTCATACAGACACAGATGCCCCACAAATGCAAACATGCTCAGAGGAATGCTATTTAAGGGAGGTCTGGATATAACAGAACAGCCTCTTCAAATTCTATACGTGGGATTGCTATCTAAACAAAACTAATTGGCTTGGCAGTTTAATCAAATTCAGGAGGCCATGCTGTATAACAAAACGGAGTTTTCACATGTTGGTAAACAATCTGGGAATAGAAAGTTTAAGGTTCTTATCTACTGCTGCAAATCAGAACTGAAAACAAAACTGTATTCTCTAATGCTATGCCCTTTCCTCTTGCCTTATTTTTCTCCTTCCATTCACTAACACTTTAACCAAAGAAAACACTTAAAATAAAAACAAATACAGGAAGTTAATCCAACTGAAACACTTGCAATAATATTAAACTAAGGTATGTGGAAAAATAGGAAGTTTTGAGGCCTCCCGTGAGTTAAAGGTATTCTGGCTTATAAGCAAGAAAGGAGCATGTCCTACACCCTCAGAATGTCCTCAGGGATAAAGTATTTTCTCCGGACAAAGCCAAAGCTTAAGTGCAAATTCCAGGTCATCAAGCAGATGCCTAATAAGGCCGAGCGCTACCACAGAAGGAGCCCAGAGCAGCCCAGTTTGGGAGCGTGAGGAGTGACAGTGGAGGGCAAGCTTCTACTCAGCAGCACTAACCCCTGTTCTGCAGTCGCCCACACCAAATATCCTGTTTTCCAGGGAGCCAAGTTTCCAAGAGCCCCCGCACAGTACCAATGGCACGGCTATGAGTACTTAAAGCTACTGGGGAGGCTTTCTATCCAGCATCTGCTGGTCTCCATGGCTTTAGAGCCAATGGGAGCATTTTCTTTCTTCGCAAATAATGGGTTCTCTGGACACCATTGCCCTCATTAAGGCTGAGATTCCAACTTCCAAGGCCATTTGCCACTGATGCTTTTAATAACCATGCATTGACTCAGTTCTAAAGTGCAGAGAACAAGCTTTCTATTTTTGCTTTCCCTACTAGGATACAGCCAACCGGGCACACCCCAAAACATGAAGCTCTACCCTGGCTGCCATCAGAACAAAGGTGCATCTTCAACCTAAAGTAATAAAGTGATACACTTTATTACTTTAGGTTGAAGATGTTTATAGCCCTAGTGAGTGAAATGTGCATGCTGGGAGAAGGACATGGTCCGCCCTTCTAAATACTTAAGGTCACAACTGTTTACATTTCCATAAAAACATTTCTGCCCAGACATATTTCAGAGTCTTACTCTATGGATGGGAAGATGGCCTAAAAAAACTCAATACATCCTAAAAGAGACAGAGGTCCTGACTATTCTCAGCAGCCACCACTGCCTGACATAGCCTTGTCCCTACTCCTCTCAAGACTCTTATTTTCCCCCACCTACTCCACTTGTCCCTGCTATCAAATGAAGATATCACCACCTGTCATGCTTATTTAGTTACACTGTGTGTACACACACAACCCACACATACACACTTGTGTGTTCTACAAAAAACTTGAGGCTTCTAATGCCGCATACTGCCACCGAGTGTTCTGAGGCACCTTTTAGCTTAATAGGTGACAAACTCCTGTCCTCCCTGTCGTGTCCCACTCTGAATGAAGGGGTACACTGGAGTGCTGCATTGAGAACCTCAGCAGAAAACACAGAGAACCTGACTCTCAACCACAGTCCCATAATCTCAGACCAATGTTTTATTCCTTAAAATCACAACTGCCCAAGATGTCTGCCCATTACTAACAACAACAACAGTTACTTGCATTATGAGCACCTGGCACATACAAGGCAAGGAGCATAGCCAGATTCTGGCTACATTCTGTCAAGGCGACCTAGTTGTTATAGATTAAATGGTTTGCCTTCCCTAACACTGTTTGTGAAGCATGCTCATTAATCCTATTTGCAATTCTGCATTTTATAGAAGAAATCAAGTCCCTTGAATACCTCAGTTTGTCTTACTTATAGACAAATTATGAAAGTGTACATATTTTGGATCAAAAAATAGTTTCTAAGTCATAGACATTGTATAGAGGTGCCTGATTCATTAATGAAAATACAGGATGACCAATTAAATCTGAATATTGCATGAGACAGGCTTACACTAAAACGTTATTCATTGCTTATCTGAAATTTGAATTTAATAATTCATGCATGCCTATGACATGACTATAATTTACACTTTACTGTTTCTCTGAAATTCAAATTTAACTGGGCATCCTGTAGTTGATCTGGCAACGTCAAAATTACTGGAACCTAGAGGAAAAAAAGGTGAATCAAGACACTGTATGTGATCCCCAGGAGCTCACTGCCTAGACAGGAAACTAGAGATAAACAAGAACCATAAAAATGACAGTGAAGGATTAGAGACACTTACCAAGTGTGTCATTAGGGGATAGTCTTAGTTACTCTTCACTCACTGCTGAGACAGAATACCTGATGCCCAAAATTAGGGAAGGAAAAGTTTATTTCTTACAGTTCTTGGAGGTTTCAGTCCACACTCAGCTGGCTACAAGGCAGGGCAGCGTGGTGGGCAGCCATTCATGGTGGCCGCCAAACAGCAAGGCACGAACCAGCAAGAGAGACAGACATGCCTTCTTCCTGCCCTTACACTGTATGTCGGCTCCACCCCTGGGCGGGTGCAGCACTCACACCACCAACTCCAGTGCCAGACAACAAACCAATCATGAACGCTAGACTGAGCAGCGTCCATGCCATGATTACATGAGACTTGGTGGGGCCACAGGAATATAAACCATAACAGGGATGGAGGGAAGGGGAAATTAAGTCCTAATTTTGATGCACACTAACATCCTTATCCCTCACAATTAAAATAAAGATTTTAGATATACTCTATAATTCTATGTTTTCTATTGATTATTTAATCCTGATTCGTGAACTTGCTAAGTGTTCTAAATGTTTCTCCCTGACCAGACATCATCCACATTCACCCTTCAAGAGTGAAATTTACAGCGTAAGAAGCCCTGAGCTGGGCCAACATTTCTGAAACTTCCAGCAGTAGTCTTGATGATAACCTCCCAAGAACTCATGTAAAAATAGCACCATGGATTGCCTGCACATCAACTTCACATGCAAACCCAAGACGTAAACAAATGATGCGTGGTAAAGAATTAAGCTTTCTGTAATTATTATCAGTCATCGGAATTAAGTTGAGAGAACACTGACCATTAAGCACATGCAAAAAAGACAGAAGAGAAAGTAGCCATGTTGTTTTCCATGCCAAGTCATCTCCATTACTCGCCTGCTCTGAGCTAGCATGGTCTGAAAGTCAACCTGTCTCAGAACTACAGTTCAGAAGATGGTCTTCTCCATTTCTGCTGAGGGGAGGCATGCTCCAAATAATCCCCACATGCACAGCTCTGAAAGGAAGACTAGGGGCTCATATTTGGAAAACTTTCCAGCTGTTTTTGTACCAGCTGCCAAGGAAGCTGAGAAAGGTGTACGAGTTGACTGTCAGGAGAGGTCAAGCAAGACAATGTTGGAGCCAACCTGCCCTACGATCATGCTGGCCACAAATGGTATACTCCTTTTTAATCATATGCAATAAAATATTTGAGTATATAAATAAAAACATGTTTTTATGTAACATAGAATATATATATATATATACACACATATATATCACTTAGGCAGTATTTACATAAAATTTTCAAGAGTACAGACAAGTGCCAAGAGTACAAACGAATTTACATAACTGTAATTAAAAATAAGCTCAAAAAACACTCTTGTATTTTGTAAGTTCAATAGACACACTATGTAACTGTTTTTTAACTATCTGCTAATCTAATAAAAAGAGACTTTTACAAGTAAATTTTTAAAACACATAAACAGGTTTTTGGGTACATTTGGGCAAGTTTCACTTACTGATCCCTGTGCGTTGCTGTCAATAATCTACCTGCATCAATTTCTAATAAACTATTATCTAAGCTATTGGCCAAAACCAACATGATTCAAATAGCTGAGAGCAACCAAACAAAATGGTCTACTAAATCTAATAAATGTGGATCTGGGTCATTTCCCTAATTTGAAGCGTGACAACTCTTGACCTATCTGTGACCTAAAGCCATCTATCTAGCACCTGAACACATGGGAGTGGGGTCAGGTTTAAGGAACCAGGAAGACAGGAAATTGCTTACTATATGTCCACTGTATCCCAAACATGTATATGATATTTTTAATACTTACTCTAGATATATAAAATAAAATTTTGTTTTTTTATAACCATGAAAATGGACTCAGATGTTGGGTATCTTCACACTACCTAAATCTAAAAATATGAAACTGCTCTTTTTCAACACTTTTTAATTATCTTTTGAAAATTCTATAAAATGAAAAAAACATTTAAGCTTAATACTTAAAATTCTATTCAACATTAAAAAAAAAACTATTAAGTGGTCATCTCTCTTTGGAGGCTAAGAAGGAACAAAACCAAGTTATCTATTTTACTAGAACCTAGAGCCCAGAACATGGATATCCAACTTAAAATGATTATGCAATGCTGTAAGTACTACTATAATGAAAATGCTTAAATTCTCTGGGTGATGGGTATATTCATTATCTTCATGGCATAAAGGTCTCATAGGTATACACCTATGTCAAAATGTATCAAATTGGATACTTAAATATGTGCAGTTTATTGTATGTCATTTGTACCTCAATACAGCTCAGTTTATAAAATGGACATTTGCAAATCAGACCTAAAGAGAAATAACAAAAGTGACAATAGCCATAATTATATCAATAAATTTCTGAGTCAATAAAAGCATCAATGAACATAAGATAGGTTTTTATATTTACAATTTATCAAAGTATATTCCGAATAATACCAGTTCCAAAGGTAAAGACCATATCAACAACCAATGTCATCTGCAGAGGTCCCAGGACTCAGGACTTCAACACACAAACTGGCTGGGGATGGGGAAAAAGGAGATATAATTTAACATGAGAACACCCTCCAATAAGAGACCATGTCAAGTGAAGCTTACGTCGGTACCTTCCTTGGGAAGTCAGAATCTTACAGGTTTTGTTATTTCTGAGCATTCCTTTGTATTCTCTGATGTTCTGATTTATACTCTAATTTGGTAAGGTATTCTTGTCTTGTTATGTAAAAATAGACTGTAAAAAGTTTCTCCTTCATTGGACACCTAAATGTAGAAGGCTTTTTTACTACGTTTCATTCATCAGTGTATTTGTATGCATTAAGACAAAAGATTGGATGGGATGACTGGGATGTAATGGGAGGTACTGGCAAACCATAGCCACAGGCCGCTGCTGTTTTTGCATGACCCAGGAGTTAAGGGTGGTTTTTGCATTTTTAAATAGTTAAAAAAAATAGTTCGAAGACAGAAAAATTATTTGAAATTCAAATATTAGCATCTATAAATAGCTTTACTGGAACACAGCCACATTCATTTGTTGACATGAAGCCCATGGCTGCTTTCTGCTGTAGCAGCAGAGGTGAACAGCTTCATGGTCTCCAGAAGTTCCCAGAAGTGTGCCAACCCCTCAGGCAGCAAGGCAAGAGAGGCAGCCTAAAGACGCCCGCCCTGGTGGCCTAGAGCCCTCAGACACTGGGATAAAGAGGCACATCTAGCCAACAAGCTCAGGGAAACATGATCTGGTGAGAGACAATTGGAACACGGTGTTCTGAAAGCAGGAAAATACCCAGAATGCACAGGGGAAGGAGGGAAGCACAGTGGCGTCGATGTAAGGAGCACAGAGGACTGACCGTGGGCCATGTGGGGATCAAACCCAGGGTTTCGCACATGTTAAACAGGTGCTCCACCGATGAGTTACCAATCACCTACATCTAATATTAATCTCATTTTTCAAATAAAGAAGTGGAAGCTCAGAGATTAATCTACAAAGATTATCTGTTTTAGGAGAGGATCTAAGATTTGAAACCACAGTTGACTAGCTCCCAAACCTGTAGTCTTCTGCATTACCTCACGATGCCCCTAAAAAACATCTGAAGTAATTCCGGTATGACTACTTTCTCTCAAGAGCTGGAAATCACTGACCAAGAGAAAAGGCACTGCCAAGGAAATGTACACAGGCCTGACACAGACAGCACAGAACAAGACATGGAAGCCACCCCACTGGTAGGACATCACCCTTGGGTACACTCTTGTCGGTGGCACATTCAAGGACACTGGACTATGTGCTGTGTGTCCCCAGTGTCACATCTGATTGCTAGGGTAGGCCCAATCCATGCAGAAATAACAACCACCTGCTTTCCCAGGCCCCAGTACTTAGTTAATGGAAACAGGAGGAGAAAACATGCCCCAGTGAGAAGGTGAAAGTATGCAATCTGCCCTTTCCATTTTAGGAATGGGTCTCCACCAGAGAGCTAAGAAAATACGGCATCAGCCGATCAGCCTGAGCACGCTGCCGCACTGAATTCTCAAGGGTGGCCCAGCAGGGGTCTCCCAGGCCCTTCAGCTGATGCTGACTGTGCCTCCTGCCATCATCACGGCAGACAAGAGGTAGTGACAGCCCGCAGCCACTTTGCCAGCGCCTTCTTCCCTCCAAAGGAAACACTATGAAATCAGCTAGACTATCTCCTAGGACTAATGGTTCAACCAATAACTAAAAGATCATTCAGCAAGAGGTCATGGTAAACTACACTGAGATTTTTCTTTAAAGAGCTTAAGAGCTGCACTTGCTCTCAGCAGACTTCTAATTTTCATGCAAATTGAGTCACTGGTCTCATTGCTATTTTTTTAGGCTCATATGCATATATGTTTATGTATATGTGAGCACACAGACCCACAACCACTTATTTCTTCAGTATAAAAACCCAAACAAATTCTTACAAGTACTACAACCAACACAGCAATGACTGAGAGCTGTACTCCATGGTCCCTCATTAACAACTGTGACAGAAGTCTCTACTGCCCTTTAATTTCATCACCTAATTATTTCAGGCTCCGGCAACATCAGATTCATTTATATGTCAAGCCATTGTAATTCCAAGAAAAAAATGTTCTGTAAGTATATGGAAAATTTACTGAACTGAATAAAGCAAAATAGGCAGGGTAAAGTACCTACTTTGGACCAAAAAAACCTAAGGCTTTTTGTTGACATCCATAGTCCTGACATGCAACTTTTTTTCTTTATTGAAACATGGTATCTCTGTGTAGTGCAGGCTGGCCTTAAATTTGCTTATGTAGCCCAAGCTCATGGTGATCCTTCTGCCTCAGTCTCCCAAATGCTAGGATTACAGGTATGTGCCACCATACCCTATAAGATGTAATTATTGCCAAGAGTCATTATAATGAATTAAAAAGCAAACAAAACATTTTTCTATCAGTTAAATCATATAAAATTGCTACCTTTGTAGGTCAAAAATGATTGAATATGAAAAATTCCATGTGGTTCAATCTAGTAGAGCATAATACAACCTAAGATAGACAGTCTGGATTGTATCTGGCCCTACACCTAGTGAGTTCCATTTATCCAAGTATGCTCACACAAAGGATTTAATCACAAGGCGTAAGCCAAGCTAACATGTTCCCAGCAGCTGGGATGATGCATCCTCGGAACATGCCTGACTGTCCCACAGGGTGGCTCGTATCAACTGATGGGACTGTCCCACGCCACCCAATGGGATAGTCACGTATGTATGGCCCCATCATGGATGTGTTGATGTGAAAAAAGTATGTTTTAAGACAGCCAAGAAAATCATTTTAATCAGAAATTATTTTTTAAATTTTTAGTGAGGCATAATTTACATGTTAAAAAATTCATGATTTTTAAGTGTAGAATTTAATGAGTTTCGACAAATGTATCTAGTCTCCTAACCTCCACCACAATCATGATGCGCAATATTTCTGTGACCCAAAACAGTTCCCTGTACCCCTTTGCAGTCAAACAATCCCTTCCCCAAACCACCAGCCCAATCTTCTTTCTGTCACTACAGCAGTTTTGCCTTTTCAAGAATTTCACATAAGTGGACTCACATAATATTTATTCTTTTGTGTCTGGCTTCTTTCACTTAGCATAATGCTACTGAGATACATCCATGTTGTTTTATCAGAAGTTCACTTATTTTCAGGGCTAAGGAGCACACCACAATTTGTCTAACCAATCACCGAACAGATTGTTTCCTGTATTTGGCTATCATGAAATAAACTGTTAGGAAAGTTTGTGTATGTGTCTTTTTTAATCTCCCTAATCCTAACTCCAAACAGTTAACCTCACCAAGAACAGGTGCTCACCTGAATTGTTACTGCAGAGTCACTTTCATGTTCTGCCAGCCATAACCCTCTGGGCACTTGCTCCGTGGCCTGTACATCTCTCCAGACCTTGTCATGGAGGGGGTTCTAATCTCCGCTCTGATAATCTCATGCCTGCATCTTCAGCCTGCCTCTAACAATCACTTCCCAAGCTTGCGGCTCCTAAACCCTACAACAGCTTATTTCACTTGGAGTCTGGGCCTTGCCCAAATAAGCTGTGACTACAGAAGAAGAAATGAGGAAAGCCACTTTCCATCCCAGCCCCAACAAAAACTGCTAACGGCCAACAGGACTATTCATTGCACAACTCACCAAGCACCAGCAAGGCCTTGTCCTCCATTCCTCCTCCTCTTCAGCCCCCCTACACATTAGGAGATGCAATGTCTTCATATTGAACATTACCAAGTAAACCTATTTTTAATGTTCCTTGGACCAAATGCATATCCTAAATAGTTTTCTGTGGACCTAGATGTGTTTCAGGTAAGTCAAAATATGAAAGACTACAAAAAACTGTTTTGATGACATCACTTTTTAAATTTTTCCTAAAATACTCAAAAATATTTACCATCTTATAGAACTACAATGGGCATAAAATGACCAACTCCTTTCCTTTAATTTGTGCCAGCTGCCTGTCTGATGGTTTTAAAATTTATCATTCAATGGTTGCATCCCACAATTAAAGCCCTCGAACTTGAGACCACTTGGCAATCACTTTATACTCATCTACAGACTCAAGAGAAGAGAGAAACAGAAAAAGAAAAAGGGACAGATAACAAAGACAGATGGGTGGACAGACAGATTGAGATGGGATGGTATCAAATAGTGCTGAAATGTTCTCATCTAAAAGATTACTTGAATCTCTTTCAATTCTAAGTATGAATAATATACTAGCTTCTAAAAAGATTGTTTTAGTCGCTTTGTCATTGCTGAGACTCAATACCTGACACCAATGAATTTAGGGAGGAGAGGTCTACCTCAGCCTACGGTTCTTAGCAGTTTCAACCCATAGGCTGCCAGTTCAGGCAAAAGTAGCACAGTGAAAGGGTGCAGAAGCACAGAGCGGGAGAGGAGCCAGGGAGGGAGACACACGGCACCCACCATCACACCCCCAGTGACAGTCTCCTCAGCCTGGACCTCACCAACATCACACTGAGCTGCAGTGCCAATGGTCCAATCCGATTCCCAAAACCCCGACTCAGAGCACGAGGCTCTTGGGGGAATCTGGATACAAGACATCCAGTTTCTGAACAAATCAATTATGAGTTCATCTAAGTAAGTAAACAAAGCTTCACCCTCAGCATGAGAGGCTGAAAGGCTATTTCGCAATAAAGAAGTAGCTACACTCATTTTAATAAAACTTGAAGGGCATCATGCATGGCCTGTCCTTGTAATCCCAACTATTTAAAAACCCTGTATCAAAATGAAAATGGCTGGGGATATAGCTCAGTGCCTCTCCCAAAACAGAAAACAGAAAAAATGAATCAACACTTAAAGCAAAATGTAGAAACTCCTGGATAGAAAAATTCAAAATGGGCAACACAAGGTGCAGGCGATGGCGATGGAGTGACCCTCATTCAGATGGACTCGGTATTTACCCAGAGATGTCACTCAGGGCAGCCCTGGAGAAGCAGTCACAGGGAAAAACGGCAGATGACGCATGACATTAGTGCCTCCCTAGAAAGCTTTTCTTAGTTTTAGAAAGTGGGTGTTATGTACCATTTTGTATCACTCAACAGTCAAATCCTCAACTACTCAAGGTGAGCTGCCTGTAACTTCTCTGCTGCTCTACGTAATTATCAAAACTGACGAGCCTCTGTTAAACCTTTCAACTACTTAATCCAACTACTATTTGTTTCCAAATCTGATATTCAGAATCTTACAAGAATTTAATTTTCACAGAACAAAAAGATCAGAGGCTGGTTTATATAAAACAGCTGGAGTTCGGTTATTTTGCTGAGGAAGTCTGAAAAACCAGAGCAGGAATGATTCTTAGTAAAGGACAGCTATGCTCCGTCCCATCTCCCCACCTGTGGCTCAGATTGCCTGGCTGGGCCTTCAACACAGCGCAGTCTACGCAAAAGCTCAGAGCCATTCTAACCCGAAAAGGAGATGATAATGGAGGCTTAACTTTGGATTCCACTGGGGCTTGGTTAGCCAATTCTTGGAAAGTTTTACTTTCGGCTAAAGTAGTTTTTTGTTTTTGTTTTTGTTTTATCATTCTCTTTCTCTGAGCAGAAGAAAATAGAGAAAAAGCAGTGGGCAACCCAATACAGCTTCTCTTCACCCTTAGCCCACACCCACCTGAGTCCTGCCCATGACAGATACTGCACCTGCCCCGAGTTCTCCATCTACCTGAGCACTGTTGTTTCAGAAGGTGAAACTCAGGCACTGACATGGGAACCTAGAAGAAGGATCTATGGTTATGCAGTAAGGATCAGTCTTAGGCATGGTAACAAATGTGAGTGATACCAAATGGTCCTTGAGTCTGTCTGTCTGTCTGTCTCTGTCTCTGTCTCTCTCTCTCTGATCACCTTACATATTATTCTCACAAACACTGATGGCTTCATTTATTATAACCTCAGAAATGACATGGAAAATGTTCGTATTATTACTTGGCTTGCTCCCGTCTTACAAACTACCCTAATAAGCAATTACTTCAAGGAATCCTAAAATAAATTATGGTATGAATTCATGAATCAAGAAAGTACAATTTCCTTGGATCATTAGCTACTTTAGAGGATGGAAAAATAGGTATCTGAGAGAAGACAATTTTTATCCCATCATTTTCAAATAACTATAAATTGAGAAAGTGACACTAGCCAAAAAGCAACACTACAGTATGGTCTATTTCTAGCTACGGTTCAGCTACAATGGTATAATCAGAGTGCTTCCTATATTACCAAGATGCACTAGTATAACACAGGAGGAAAACTCAACAGGTCTTCAGATAGAAGGAAACCAGATGATAAAGCTGATGGACTGAGTTCTCCCAAAGAAGAATAGGAGAAATAAAGATAGGTAGAAGGCCGACAAGGAAAATTCAAATTTTAAAATTGTACCTTAACTACAGCTTCAGGACAGAGTGCCCCAAGGTTACAAGGCCTTTTTCACCCTAGGCCTGTTGTTCTTCCAGGTTTCT
This sequence comes from Dasyprocta punctata, assembly GCA_004363535.1. Classification (NCBI taxonomy): domain Eukaryota; kingdom Metazoa; phylum Chordata; class Mammalia; order Rodentia; family Dasyproctidae; genus Dasyprocta; species Dasyprocta punctata. Next base: position 25,214 of record RJWM01001586.1, read on the forward strand.
CCTAAACTCCTAAGAATCTTAAAAATACAGCAAGTCCACCAATTTGGCCTATTTTTTTTTCCAGTACTATAAATCCATAAATTCCAAGGACTTCTCAAAGAAATGGTACTACTAATTAGGTTCCATATCTCCAAACTTCAAACACATACAAATGGCTTGCATTTTAACCAGGTTGATAAAGCCAGTTTTTGCTTTAGCTGACTGATGAACAATTCAATCATAAAGAACCAGAGATTAGGTATTGTGAATAATAAATAACTCAGAAAATAAGCATTCCAGCGGTGGTGCACGCCTTTAATCCCAGCACTCGGGAGGCTGAGGTAGGAGGAGAGTTGTGAGTTCAAGGCCAGCTTGGGCTACAACACGAGCGCAAGGCCGGGCTGAGCTACACAGTGCGACCCTGCCTCAAAAAACTAGGGCCGGGAGTTTGGCTCAGTGGCTTAAGCACCTGTTTGGCAGGTGCGATGTTGTGAGTTCAATCCCTGGTGCCGCAAAAAAAAAAAAAAAAAGAAAAAAAAAGAAAGAAAGAAACTAAGCATTCCAGATCACAAGTCTTGAAGCTACCATAGCAAGACCACACAAACCCCCCAAGTCACAGATCATAAAGGATGTCTCACATTCAAGCACCAGCTCTCCTTTCTGAGTGTGTATTTCTTTGATTCTGCCTAATAAATCTGCCCATGCCTGATACTGACAAGTCTGCAATCTACTCCATAGGGAGGGGGGTTTAGGTTCTTTGGGAGACGGCCTGCGTAGGCCCATCCAGTGACACTGCAATTAAACAAAGACAACTGTTCTATTAAAAATCACAGTGAGTGTTAGTATAAGTAGACCTACTAAATTCTCATCATCTCAATTTTCTGGTACATTTTTACAGCACGAGTTAAAAATACACTCTTATATTCTTGAAAGTATGCTTTTAATTGTTTTTAAAATAGCAAAACTTCTAAAATAAATATTCCTAAGATAACTTAAAAATAGAAAGCACTATGTAACTACCTCCTTTCACGTTTTAGATAACTTTCTAAAAACGAATGCTTAAAAAATTAAATTAAATTAAAATTAATGTTTCTACTCTTCTATTATCAAATTAACCCCAGGATTTCAAAGTAACGCAAGGTATCATTACATGGAAAGACCTAATAGCCATTCAAAAATTATTAATCACTGCACAATTTTACTAATAGGTTAAAAGCCAGGGATGTAAAGATTTCCCCAGAAGAAAAAAAATGATCATTTGTTTCATGCTGTCCTTTATTCCCAGAATACCTTTCCCACTACTAATAAATAGGATTATGGCTGCTCCACAGCCCAGTTCTTTTTCTTCTGAACTCCTCTGGTGCTTTGTTTAGATTTACTCTTTATAACATACTACAGCTGTGCACGGGCTGAACTCCCCTCTGGACCACGCTGACTGAGCACAGGCCGGGAGGCGCTCCCCACATGCACACCTTGCTAGAAGGCCTCAGTAAATTCCTGTGGACGAATATTGGATGAAAGGAATCAATATCCTGACAAAAAGCATTCACTTAAGGGGAAACTCTGGATCTATCTCATTCATTGTATGAGCATTGTGTTGTACCTTTTAGTTAATAATATAAATTAAGTTAAATGATTATTCTTGCACAAAGATTTTTTTTAAAAAAAATTCAGTATGAATTAAAGCCATAATCAGTCTCTAAGAATGAAAATGTATAAACCAACTGTAAATCGATTACACAGAGTTACTCTTGACAAATACATTGGAACCAGCCCTTGAGAGACAGATACCTACTTCCAAACAGTAGGCTTTGGGCTCATCTCAATCTGGAGCCATTCTCAGCTACTTGGATTTTTGATTCAGACCACCTTATGGACGATGAGGCAGCTCACCACCCCACAATGAAATATATGGGTAGAGTCCTTTCTGAGTAATTAGTGATGATCGTGTTGTAACACCCATGCTGTGTGGCTCCTTCCTCAGAAAGCAGGCAGTATCTTTCCCTCCACAAAGATGTTAGGAATGACTAAAATCAACAGCATTACAAATTGCTACCACTGATTTCATGCATAAAATTTGTTTCAATATTGGGGATTGAACCCAGAGTCTTGTGCATGCTAGGCAAGTAGTGTACCACTGAGCTACATCTCCACAACCCCACCTCGTCTTTTATTTTTATTTTTATTTTTATTTTGAGACAGGGGCTTCCAAGTTGTCCAGGCTGGCCTCAAACATGCATTCCTCCCACCTCAGCCTGCTCCCTCGCTGGGACTACAGTTGTGCACCATTACAGGTAGCTGGCTCATGTATGATAGTTAAAACAGTTCCTTGCTGAGGAGGAGAGAAACAGGCAGAAAAGAGGAACAAACTAATTCTCTGTTGCATTTTGTATTTTTTTAAAACTCTCTAATTTCATCCAGAGGAGAAAAGATCATAGAAATGTTTCTGAACATTTATTCCAACTTATTTTATTATAACTAGGTCAGAAAATAATTAAGATGTAGCCTGCTTTTACAGAGTGTAAAGATATTTTTAAGGATTCACTGACTTGAAGAATTTAAACAGGGTCCAAAGAGTTGGAAGAAAAGGCCAAGAAGAGAGTTGCTTTGGAAATGCCAAGAACCAAGAAAAGATGCAACTACTCTGTGCTTTACTTTTAGCCCAAACTGCAGCTGTGAACACTACCAAAGACCCTCTTCCAGTTCTCAAACTTGATAATGAAGAAACAAAGCACAAACAAAAGCAACATATACAACAGGACAACAAACCTAATCATCCTGGACCAAACAGATCTCTTTAATGCACTGGCTCTGACCTCTTCTCTTACAAGCGTCACCACTGAAAATAAGCTACAGCAAAAGAAGATTCGTTATGCACAGCCATAAAGGACTCCATGGCTCGCTGCATACATAATTCATGATGTGAGGCAAGCTGCCATCAGCATCATTTATTCTTTCAATATTTTAAAGTGGAGAAAGGTTACTAGATACTATTTATAAAGTCTCTTATTTCTACATGTCCCTTCCAAACATAAGAAATGGGGAACTTTATTCTTCTGAAAATGGCATTGCTTACAAATGTAAGGCTATAAATCTGGAATTCACTTGATATCTATCCTAGGAGGGTGGCTAAAAACCCCAATAAACCAATTAAGTCAGCAACCAATATACATCAGTTTTGTTGAGATTAATCTTATTGAATTAGTTCTGCATTCGGTTTTTAAAATAGACACCCTAGTTTTCTTCCCACAGTCATGCAATTGGTCCTGAACCATATGCTTGCTTGAATCAGAATCTTGTTCCAGTGAGACGAATGAGGAAACTGAAGCATACAGGGTTTCCTAGCCCAAGATCTCAGATCTGAGACAGGGGCTTGGGTCATTGCCAGGGGACCTTTATCACATAATACTGTGTGGATGACCTCAAGTGGTTTCCCCCACTCCATTCTTACTCCATTCAAATCCCATCTTCAATGCTACTGCCCTGGAAGTTCCTATAAAAGGTAAATGACAGTTCCTCATTTGGCTTCAATATTTTCTTTATATGGAGCTGTGAGAGTTCTCTTTTTAGGAAAAAAATTCTTTTTAATTAATCAGGTAGACTGGCTAAATGTTACTTACAGAGGATATGCACTGGTAAGTCAACAGGTGGGCTTCCAGTAATTTGGACAACCTTCATCCTCCCCATCCTAATTGGTGGCCCTGGTGCCTCACAGAAAGTCACTAAGCAACCCTCTTCTGGAGACCTTTCCCCATCCATCCTGCCCACACCTGCCTTCAATCCCCTCATCAGGCCCCTTCTGCCCCTGAATGTGCCTTCCCGTGGAATTTATGACACAGCCCTGCAGCCATGTATATGCTGCTAACTCTGCTTGCCTGGACTGCAGCTTCTTAGGATCGGGGCCTTGTGCCCTCCAGTGGCCCCTGCTCTGACCTGTGCACAGTCAGTATAGACCCCTGCTTCCTGTTCCCAGTCTGATCCTCTGTAGTTAGCAACAATCACCTGCATTGCACACTCATCACTTCATTTTTCTAAATAATCACCCACTTGTTATAGGTGAGAAGCAGTATAGGGTGGCGGGAGAGACGGTAGTTTCTGTGAGACAACCTGGGCTCAGCTACATACTGTGTGGCCCTGGCCAAGTTAGGCAGTCCTCCTGTGCCTCAGCATTCCGTCTGTGGACAGGATAGTGGTAATCAGAGCCTGATACAATTGAGAACTATAATATCTGGTAAAAAAAAAATCAATCTGGGGCCTTGCTGTTCATTAAATTAATTTGCTCCTCACAACACCTCAGGAGGTGGTGAGAGCAGATCCAAGTGCTTAGGAACTGTTAGGATTATTTCTCTTCATTTACAGATGAAGAAACTGAGGCTCAGGAAGGCTAAGTGGCTTCCCAGAGGCCCCTGGCTCCTTACTCCCTAAGCTACCGCTTCTGATTTCATCCCAAGGTAAAGAAAATAAGGCTTCTATCCTGGATGCTGGTTTAGCATGAAGCAAGAAAGCTGTACAATGATTCCCTTTCCCAGCTGTAGCCCAAGACACCTGTGCTATGTCACCTTGCACGGGAAACAAACCAAACAGACTCCTTGTGATGAAGATCATGATGCTCTTTTCCAGAAATTCACTCACAGCTGGAGTAACACATACCCGGATTCCAAGTGTTGTAAAATGCTCAGTGTAACATGTGCTCCCGCGTCCTTAGAAGGAAGAATGTGAACAAAGCCACTGATACACCACCAGATTCTTCAAAAGCAAATACTCATCTCAACCAAAGAATCAGGGTTCTTTCCTAACAAAGAACAATGGAGACCATTCGAATTCCTCATCTTCCCTCCTGGTTTACAGTTATGATCTCAATGGAGATGCTCCACAAATAAATGTCTGGAATCACAAATGGCACCATGAATCAGAAGGTTTATGGGCTGTAGCGCAGAGATAGCATGCGCATTCCAAAAGTGGGCTTCCTTCACAGGGGACACCTGGGGCCGGATATATGTGTAGCAGTGTGTCTGATCTTGGAAACACTCATCTGCTTTTTTTGGCTAAGCTGGAGAATTTTAACAGCCCTGCTGCTAAGATACAATCATCCCTGCTATTTGCTGCATTCTGAACGCTGCACCACGTTAAGCAGACCAGGCTCAGATGCGACAATGGTGTTGAGAAGGGGCTGGGGAGGCCACCGGGCTAGCTAAGCTCTGCACCTAGGGAAGCCGGGCACCGCAACCCCGAAGGCGAATTCCTGAAATGACCGAACAGAAAAGCAGTGCATTTTCCTTTTCCCTACCCTAAGAAAAATAGATGGAAACAATGTAGTAACCGGGGAAAAGCGGAAAACATGCACATAGGTATTTTTTTTCCGCTTGAGGAAGGCAAAAGACAGACAAGGGTGCAGAGGCCTCATAGAAGAAAAAATTCAAAAGAACACCTGCTCCATGCAAGAGAGGCGGCAAAACATCTTGTAAAAGTGAGAGGGGACAGCCAGGGCCCAGATACACAGGAGCCATCTGGAGGCAAGTGGTGTTAGCGAAGGGGACAGATGCACCCCACGGGAGCTGTGCATCCCATTTTTTGTCACTGTATGATGGGCACAAAACAGCCTGGCACTCAGCAGACCAGCGAGCTCTTTCTGGAATCACAGTGTTCTGGAATATTCATATTTCTATTTTTAGTTCTTCCCAAGCAATTCATGAATCACAGCCTCCTGAATCCAAAGACACCTCAGCTATGCAATGAATCAAGAGAATCCCGGCAAATGTTCTTTAATAACACATCCAGAGACTAAACGACCTACCCTCTTCCTTCATTCCGTCTGCACTGATGGGGCACTTAGGATGAGATGAAGGATTTCAAAGACAATACAGTTCAATGAGTCCTGTTAAAACTCTCTCACTCTAAGAAGCAGACTGGTGACTGTGTTAGCTTCAAGTAATATATGCCAGTATCTTTTAAACACAAAAGTAACAATTTCATTGTTTACTCTTTTTCCATGTCAAACACATTTTAGGGTGCTGGGTTAGACTCACTCTTTATTCATTATGCACAGAGAAAAACAAACAGTGTGGGTAATTTCTTAAATTTTAAAATCCCGCTTGATATGAGGACAAAATACCCAAGGTCCACGCCCTGCGTATAGCACAAGAAGCTTACTCTAAAACACACAATGGTGCTGAAAGCCAGAGGCGAGGCAAGGGATAAAATGAAACTGCTACTTTGGCCTCCACAGATTTTTGCCGGACTAGAACAGCTGGGGAACAAGACAGAAGCTGTGTTTCAAGTCAGCGAGACTTGGTTCGGCACCAATTATTTTTCATTGATTTTTTGCACATAGACAAAGAATTATTTTTGCTGCCAAAGTCCCATTTTGATCGGTGGTATTTTTTATTTATAAGCTTTTATAGGGTTTGTAATTATCACTGTCTAAACACTACATCACATGATAATGGATGAATTAAGCTGTGAAATCCACAATTATGTTGCGAACAAGGATATTCCAATATGCATCACAAAGGCCAATTTAAAATATTACCCTGTTTAAAAGTCATGGTAAGCTTCTGTAATTCTTAAGGCTCTTTCTATGTCACATCATTTTACTTGCATCTCAAGACTGTTCTGACCACAACAAGGGGCTACTAAGCTTGACAGAAATAAAACTGAGTATTTCTTAAACCTCTGGAAACTTACTTAGCTTATCACCTATAAAATAATTTGGAAAGGATCAAAGGATTACCAGTACCAGTCTGACTAAACTCAATAGCCACTGGCAGTATGAGATATATAGTATGTAATATTATATATCTCATAATATATACATATGCAGTATGTTTATATCTGCTTGTTTATATGGTAGCATCTCTACATACAACATATATTCATATGTGTATATATGTAGTATATATATATGTGTATATATATATGTGTGTGTATGTGTGTGTGTATATATATATACATATATGTATTCTTTTAGGTCTTTTTTTTTTTTCTTTTCTGATACGGGACCAGTGTTGCCCAGGCTGTCCTTGAACTCACAATATAGTACTCCTGCCTCAGCCTCCAGAATAGCTGTCCAAAATATATTTAAGTGACTAAATACAGGGTGAAAACAATGCACATAATATGATCTCTTTCAGATTAAAATGTATGTAAATATATGCCTTATTTTCCCTGAATCCAAAAGAAGTATTTTACAAAGGAAGAAAAAAGCTTAGAGAGGGATGATAAGGGCTTCTGCTACTGAATTTACTATTCCACATACAGATTTTTTTAATGTGAGTTGAAGTTACATGAATGGAGGAAAATGGTGTTACTTCTTTAGTTACCACTCCGTGTTTAGAAAACTGAAAATGCTATATTTTTTAAGCTCTACAAGAAATCACAAATGGAGCTATCAATTGCATTGAGTGAAATTTAAAACTTCAAAAGACAGAAAAATTTCTAAGCAATCAAACAGAAGCCAGACAACGTGCCTACACACACAATATGGTAGACAAGAGGTTATTATCTTTACTATATGAAGAATTAACATAAACTGACAAAACACTGCAATGTTTTTAAAAACCACTAAGATGATGCTCAAAGGCATAATCAGAGAACTCAGAAAAGCAGCACATTTATGCAACATACACGCCACAAAACAACCACATTCTCTAATCCAAATCCTGAATCCTGAAACAGTGAGGTATCGTTTTCCCTGAACTGAGCGCAGAGCGGGTGCACAGTGAGACCCAGCTCCGAGCATGGCTCGTGTCCCACGCCCAGTGCCCCTCCAGGGAAAGCCAGGGAAACGCACGCTGTGACACAATGGCACTCTCCCCTGCATGCAGTGAGTCCACTCCACACTGCTGCCTGAAGAAGAAAGAACTTTCACAGAGAAATCCAATCGTCACAAACTAACAGCACCAACTGGAAACGACTGAGGTGTCCACGTGGCTAAACCAAGGTAAATAAGGTTAAGTAAACAAAGGTAAAATTGCCCGTTCAGATGATCAAGCAAACATTTATAATTATTATGTAGATACTAACGTGTGAAACTATAGTCACAACAGCTCAGAAATAGGAAATGTTTTATTGTATAAATAAAGCAGTTTATTTAAACAAGAGGTTATTATCTTTAATATATGAAGAACTGAGGCAAGGAGTTTATTTAAACTCCTTTATTTATACAATAAGATCACACTATCTCCGAACCATGACAAAATTCCACAGTGTCACTCACTCTCAGATGTTTCCAAACCTGTGCCCTTGGAAAGACTGATATGATGATAAATATAATCAATAACCTCTATGGCATGAAACAAGAATCTTATTAAGACAATAATAAAGTTGGTAAGTGCAACGATATTACCTAATAGAAATATTTTTCTGATTTTATGTTTTCCCTTTCCATCACTTTTTCTTTTTCAGTATTGGGGATGGAAGCTATGGCCTTCCCACTGGGCTGCACCCCAGCGTTTTTGTTTGCTCTGTTGCATGGGGTTGCGGAGTGGGGGTTGAGACAGGGTCTTGTTAACTCCCTAAGTTGCCCAGGTTGGCCTGAAACTTGTGATTTTCCTGCCTTCACCTCTCCAGGATAGTAAACTCTAAGGGGAGGGAGAGGGGTAAAGGTTTGTGCTACTAACCCAAAACTGACTACTACTTTAAAACAGTACTAAAACAATGCTAATAGCACACGACGCTTCGTTTTAGGACTAGGGAGGATCTAAGAAGATTAACTCTTTAATTTTCTCAACATTCAACATATTACTAATAATAGGAAAGCACCTCAACAAACATCCCTCAACAAAGAAATCTTTAAGTAGCTGTCATGTATCTTTATGACAGCATCCGATTTAATATGCATTGTCTTTGGCGTCACTATTCCTAGTCTTTGATGTCTGAAATGACTGATGATTTCAATCCCTTCCAAAATGGGGCCAAATCCATAACAGAACGATCAAGAACCCTGAAGAAGAGACATTTCTTTCCCTCATAAGGATGATTAATTTTGGAAGTTTTGGGAAAGCCTCAGATACAATGCAACTTGTCTTAAAATCTGCCTGAGATTTCTTGCAAACAAATGACTTGGGCTGCAAATCAATGGAAAAGATGATGTGGGCATTGCTTCCCACTTACTCATCTGTGTCGAGCAACTGCAAAGCTGTAGCAGTTTTTCTAAGAATGATCACTGTTTTCCAATTAAAAAAAAAATCAAAAGCCAGATTTCTCTCTCTCCAGTAATTTCTCAAATTGACAAGTATTTTCTCCCTATGTGATCAGATTCCATATAGTGAAGAATCAACAATTACATTAATCAAGATCCCACCCCAGCTCCCCATTGCCAAGCTGATGTATTTTATTTCATTCTCCTACAACTCCCAATTCAGTGTCAGCCTGCGTGCACAGCAGGTATTCAACAGTGACAGATGACAGAATGAAGGTAATATGGCACATCTATCTGTCTCACCTAGTAATGTCCTAATTTTGTACCATTGTCATTCAATCCCCTTACCCACCTCCCACTCACCCATGGCCTTGCTGAACTTCCCAAGAGCTTCATTCAAACTTTAGGCAAAGAAAGAAAAGAAAAGAAAAGAAAAGAAAAGAAAGACAAAGGAGAGAAAGGCAGGCAGGCTCAGTGCATTACACAACAACTACATAGGTCTTATTTGTGCTCTCTTCCAAGCACTCTGTAGCACCCCATTCTCCCACCGACCCAATCACATCCCCACTCAACAGACCAGAGGGCTGGGCCTCCTTCTTTCTGTCCTTTGAATAGTAAGGGGGTTCCCTCTACAACCATAGGAAAAGGCAGCCAATCAATGTGGCATCTCAGGGTCGGCCTAGAAATCACTCTCCTCCTTAAGTTCTACCGTGGAAGCAAAGTTGTCACCAAGAGCCCAGCTGTGAAACAATTCCCAGTCAGTCTGCCCCAGAAGAAAGCCACTCACCGGCCTGGACAAGCACTTGACTTATAGTTGACGGTCGCACAACACTGTGAATGTGGGACAGGCCACAAAATTGCTCACTTTTTCTTTTTCAGTACTTGTGATTGAACCCAGGGGCACCGTACCACTGAGCTACATCCCTAGCCCTTGTTTTTATTTTAGCTTGAAACAGGGTCATGCCACATTGCCCAGGCTATCTTTGAACTTGTGATTCTCCTGCCTTAGTCTCCTGGGTAGCTGGGATTACAGACCTGCATCACCACAGTTGGAATTATTCACTTTAAAATGATAGTTTCACGTTGTGTGAATTTCCTCTCAAGACAAGAAGGAGGAGAAGAAAGGAGGATGAGAAGGAGCAGCAACAGCAGCAGCAGCGCCTGACTCATGAAGCCACCAGAACCAAAAAGCAGAATGGCACATAGCAAACGGGAGCCTCCAAAGTAGATTGTGGACCTCTCTCTAGCTTTACTCTCCTCCTTGCCATTCTCCCAAGTAATCTTGTGCATGGATCTAAACATAAAGGAAACAGCTGGAACAGCCTGGGCACCCAGGGCTTTGGAGGGCAGGAAGTCGCTTCCTGTGGTGGTGCACCTGCCTCCAGGCTCACAATGCCCCTGCATATCCACTACCCAGCATCTGGTGCCTGTCCCCCACCCTCCGTCCCCCGCCCTCCGTGTCCTTCCCCATTACATCCTACATCTTCTGTAGCCTTCACCTCCTGTAAATTCACAGCTAAGGAGAAAAGAGAATGTGGCTTATAGCTTTTCATTAATTTACTCTTCAAGAAGCCAAGTCCTAGTCTTTTCAGCTAAGAGATTATGTTGAGGAAAGAAAAATGAAAAAATGTTTTCAAGTGGTTAGTGCCAAAAATAAAAATAACTCAAAATTTTCCCTTCTCCATCTCCACAAATAAGTCAGCCTTGCTGGCAGCAGTGTCTGGGAATTGTTATCCACGCTGCCACCGCAGCATACAATACCCATGGAACTAACTGGAGCCACATTACAGCCAGCAGCTCTTCCACAGTCTTCCCCATACTGGAAACAGCAGAGTTAACCCAGGGCAGAGCTTCTGGAGGAGGGCAAAGGCACTGGGACAAACCACCCAAAGTCCCTGCCCTCCTGTACCCATTCCATCTCCACCCATCACATCTTCGCACTCCTTCTCATCCTTCCTTTCCCTCTCATAGAGGCCAATGTCAAGGGAGGGGTCTGGGACTTGGTTAGAAAGGAAGAGCTGGTAGCTTTGGGAAGAAGTGGGTGCTCAGCAGCTCAAAGAAAGGAACATGAGGTCAGGTAGCAGGGAGCTTTTAGCAGCCAGTTCTTACGCTCAACCCACCTTGGCATCCTGCAAAGCTTCCGTTGCCTTTTTCTCTGAGACACACGCACCCTGAAAAACCAGGTGGGAAAACCATACACACGTCCCTTAAATTACAGACCTAGAATAGCATCATAAAAACAACAAAAATATTGTTGCCAGGAATGACTTAAGAAACACTAGGATCTCTTGAGTGCTTTCAAAGTAACCAATTTATACTGAGGTGCCCCTGCCAGCACTATTCCAGGCACTGCCCGAAGGGTACTGTGCCACCCAGTGACACACGGACACAGAACTCCGAGGAGGGTGAGTAACTGCAGGATGACACAGCCATGCCTTATGCACAAGACAGTCTTCAGGGTCTGCATGAGCAATAACAACTCATAATCACAGGTATGCCATGGTCGGCTGTGATGCCTGCCAATCACTCTGGACGGTGACAGCGCAGCTTCCTTAATGCTAGAGCAGCACGGGAGAACAGGGGTGCCCAGTACCTCCTCCACGCGGTGAAGCTCTTCAGCCTCACAGGAAAGTAACTGGACGGCCACCCAATGACGGGCTTTGCAATTGGAAAAGCAGAACAGGGAGACCCGAGGCTCCAATGGGCCTGTGCCACACAGTCCCCACGTGGTGCGCACGCCGTGGAGTGGGGACCGCAGTGCCAGCCCAGGCACAGGGCTCCACTGCTGCGAGAGACAAGACCAGGCCAGCGCTTGCCCTCGTTTCTTTCCTAAGGCAACAAGCACCATGAAGAATGGGTGGTCAGGTCCTTGCAAACACACGCTCCCCTGGAGAGGAGAAAACCACAGTGAGAGGACGGAGAAGGTAGTCAGGAGTGTCCGCCCCGACAGCAGCCTGTCCCCGTGGGCCCCTTCCTGCGCGATGGACAAAGCCTCTCACGGTCTCCCCAGACCCGGAGGAAGAACTGTGTTTGAAACCATTCCCTCTCCTCTTTCCCCAAAACAGCCCTAGGAAGTACACCCTATAAATGTGATCTAGGCGTTAAAATGACGTCAGTGAGAAAGGACTGAAAGAGGTCAGGTTTACGGGAGGGTAAAAGGCACCGGCAGCAGACTGGGACACAGCATGTCCATTAATAACAAATTAAATGCACTTTAGGAAGTTTGAGACCACCTGGGATGGGAAGGCCCTGAGATTCTACTGTGGAATTGAAAGAAGCACCTAACACTGTACTAAAATCACCTGAAAACTCCCAAGGCATTTCCCATCTTTAAACTTGGTCTTTTCTTCTACTGCATGATTCAGGTTTTTTTATTTTATGCGAAACAAAGCCCCAGGGAGTTCAAAGAGTCCTCATCACAAAAATAAAAGCCCAGGGGCATCAATATTAATAAAGCCAAACAAAAAAGATATTGAATAACTTCCGTGAAATTAAAAACAATGACTAATTCAATCCAAACAACTAGGTCATGCTCAAATTCCAGTAATTCTAAAACTTAGATATAATAAGGCAAGAATTTTGCCTTGCTTCAGTGGTCAAAATGAAGGACTCATTCAAGGGCAGGGCCAGTGGCACAGGCACAGTGAGAAGGCTGGAGCGACACAGGGGCAGCAGAAAGCAGAAGAGCAGAGTGAGGAGAGATCACCAACGCAGCACCACCTGGGAATTTGAAAGAGTATGAGAATAACAAAGACATTTCTCACAAAGACCACACAATCGCTCAGCAACTGTCAGACTCTCCCAGAGACTACAAAGCCTCAGGCATGTCTCCCTGCTTACAGGAAGCAAGTGAACAATCTAATCAAAGAGATACCATGACACAAACACAAAAGAAATAAGACAAAGTACCCTCAATGCAGTCAGACAGGTACCTCAGGGGTGCAAAACACTGAAGAGGCGAAAAGATGCGGCAGGGGATAAAGGCATGGTGTCACTAAGGGAACAAGAGAAAATAAAGTTCAAACAATACAAATAATTCAGTCTACTGGTTTGGGCTGCTTTCCTGTCATTCATAAAGTTGACCTGGAAGAATCTGGAAGGTAGTCTACTTAGTGAAAATTCACATTCAAGGCAAGCTGGAGTCGCTAAGACACTCTTCTAATTTAAAAACACAGCAGTCATTCATTTGCTGAAATGGAATACCAAAGTAGGAGATTCTTGCTGCAGGCCAATGTCCTGGCCACCAAATCTTAATACCCAGCCCTACTTCAGGGTACTGGACTTTCCCGGTTTAAATGTCACAGTGGCAGAACAAAGTGAAATCATAAATACCCCACATGAAGAAGTGTGCTCTTGGACAAGAACACGGAACCAAGTAATGAGCAAGACAGGTGCAAAAGGAAGGGCGGGCTGGCTGTGGGACGAAAGTGGGGGCTCGGCAGTGGTGGATCTGGACTTCCACTGCGACATTTAAGCAGCATCACTGACCTCCTTCGAGTTTCCCGAAGAATCTCCTGTCACTCAACTTAAATAAGACAGACAAGTAATTGACAATGTGACCAGTTCTCTTCTACAAGAAATTTTAAAACCAATGGTGGCTACATAAGCATTTTCCAAAAGACTACATTTCCAAAACTAAAATAAGAAAAGAGAAATCTAACATTAATGCTTCCCTCTGCCAACTACATAAATGCAGTTCAGGTCAGAAAATTCAAGATAGGGCCAAATGAGGCTTTTCTCATAAAAACATTTTAAAAGATACTAATGCAACTTTATGTTTCTTCTACATAATCTCAAAGATGACAGTAATTTACTGTCTAATACCCCAAAGTTGGAAAAAAAAAAACCTAAAAATCAGCTTTTTCATCATTGTGAATAAAATTGTTATAGTTTATATAGAATGCCATATTTTAATTGAATGTAAAATTTAGTGACCCTAAAAGTAATTTCGTGTCCCTAATTTTGTGTCCCTAAAAGTAAAATGACTTCTTAAGAAGACAAAAGGATACCAATAGATTTAAAAGTTTGTTAGATTCAAATGTTTTAATAATCTAGGCATTCAGCGCATAGATTTTTAATGTACACCCCAACTGAACATCCAACATTACAACTGTGCCTACATCACATTCTGCAGTAGCTTTTAGTATTTTAGCTCTTACCAGGTCATTCACAATTGTAAGTATTACTAATAAATGATAGCTATCACAGAAAAATATTAAAGAAGAAAGTGTGTTTTCTCCTTGCCTTCATAATGGAATTTTAAATGTGAAATAATGACCTTTTTTCACTATTCTGAGCCCTATGCTACTTTTGGAAAAAAATATGATCCTAAACAAATGGAAAAGATAGCTTCCTGATTACAAATATGACATACATATACTGAAGGTGTGTTCCAGTTCAATATACTGTATAAGATTTTGTCATTTTTCAACCATTTTTTGTTTCACACATTGAAACAAAATCATCTCTTCCTCACAGGCGGGACAGCCAACCAGGTGTGTCTCATTTGAAATGCAAATAGACAAAACAATAACCAGAGAATGGGCTTGTTTCTCCATCTCTGTACAAGCTTGTTTGTGGACTGTGCAACTGCTACAAATCAAAAATAAACAGCTAAGGTTAGAAAAAAAATTCCAGACTCACTGTTTACTTCTCCAAGTTCTTGGAATTCCCCTGCAGAGAACTTTACTTGTCCAACAATTTATGTCTATCCCTTTGTTGTTAACACTAGTTTTATTAATGGTCTTTCTCTGAGTTAAGAATGGGTTTTAGGTAGCTGCTCCAGTAAACCCTGGGCCACTTAATGCAATTTAGTAACACAATAAGGAAGTATTTTGCTTCCATGAATAAAATTCAATAGTAAACATAAAACAAACTGAAGAGTCCACCCGTCACAGATTGTGTGTGACAAGATACCAGACAAACACACAGAGTGGCTCAGCTGACTGGTCACTCAATACGGTGGCTTTTTTCAAGCTAAAGAATTAAACTTGGCCTAGATCTAGGGCAACGGAAAGATGTTACCTTCGGAAATATTGGTATCCAATTCCTTCCTGACACTATTAGGAGCTACATTCTTGTTGGTACTTAGTCCAGGACAAAGATTAGAGTGGCACGCACTCTTTCATTTCACTACCCCTCAATGTACCCTGGGGATGAGACCCAGTGTGCACCAGTAATGATACTATTGTTGCATGCTTTGCACTTGCCATACTTAACAGTGCTGTTAAAGAAAGCAGTTCTACAAAAATCACTAATTTAAAGAACTACTAAGAATCAAGTAAGAGTTCCCAGCTACAGACCTGCTTGAGACTAATGAAGGAGACCCAAGAAAATCCCAGACAAAGAAAAAAAGTATGAAGACAGTAAAAATGTCATTGTTTGCAAGAATCTGGGGTAAGATAAACTGATGGAGCACAGAAGACTTTTTAGGGCAGTGAAACTACTGTGTATGATTCTACGATGGTGGTTACATGTTGTCATACATTTGTTCAAACCCACAGAATGTTCTCTAATGTAAAGCATGAACTTTGTGAAGATGATTTGCTGATGCAGGTTCACGGGTTGGAACACACGAACCACTCTGGTTTGGGGTGTGGATGCTGGGGGAGGTTATCTATGCTTGGGGTTTGGAGACATATATAGAGTATCTCCATACCTCCTGTTCAGTTTGCTCTAAACCTAAAATTATTCTATAAAAAACAGTCTTTAAAAAAAAAATCCTGGACAACTACTCCTGGAATTGTCCCACTTGCATATAATGATTTTTTTAAAAAAAGAAAGAAGAAATCAGTCTGTTGAAAAACACTCCCCAGAAGACTCTTGTCAGCTTTTTGTCCCTTCCACCTCTTACAAACCACTGCCAGAAAGCTCCAACTCTGAACATTTACCAAGAAACAAACCTTAAGATGTCTATAAAGCCCAGACTTGCCAGGAAATACCCAAGGAAACTCCCCCAGAGAGCTCAGTTCTATCTTCCATGCCTTAGTGAGCTGGGAGAAGCTGCAATCTCAGGATCTAGTCACGCATTACAGTGAAATGTTTGTCTTCACTCATCTGTCACTCACCCAGTTACAGAACACTCTTCTCTGGAATTTCTTAGGAAATATGAGCCATAACTTTGACTTGATGATTACACTCTGAATTTAAACAACAGAAGATGACACTAGCCACTTACAACTCAGACTCCTCCCTTCCACCTGGGTCTAATTTACAACACGGCAAGCTCCTGGAAGTGACTGATGTCACAGAGGTCCCAGGTTTTCTGCTCAGCCACTAAAATTTCCTTCAGCAAAATGTGTCTAAGTTGAAAAGTGGGGAAAAGGAGATAGGATACCTTTTAAACAGACTTTGGAAGTCTCAGTGTGCCCATTAGAAGGAGACAACACTTGTCTTTTGTTTGCTCCTACACCTCTATTTACCTTGAAAAGCTTTCCTGGAGAACAAGTAAGGTTAAGCAAACATTCTGCCAAATGAGAAACAAATGTCTCCAAAACTGCAACTTGAAACACACCACAGAGGACCCGGAAGCCCCTCTCCCCTTACCTGGGAAAGCATGTGGATTGGGCGATCCTCTCTTAAGGCACTTAGAACAGAGGATGTGCACAGTGTAGTGCAGTCCAGGCCATTCCTGAAGCAGGACATTCAGTTCCTCTACCAAGGGGGTGATGGCTTGCCATGCGGTCCATATATTTGGTAATGATGCATGGCTGGCAATAGACAGGGTGTCTGGCTGCAGGACCCCCTTAGCCGGTCTGTAACTCACCACCACAGGAACTTTGCCTCTATATGCAAAGATCTGAAATTTTCCATCCGACCTGTGCACCACATGGCTGTTGATCTGGACACTGTAGCGCGCAAACAACCCAGGTGGAAAGGTAAAGGGGAAACTATATTCGATCTGCAACTGCTCAGCCACAAAAGACTGGCCAGCTAGGTTGGTCCCATTAATCCAGGCCTCTGCATGGGGCACCTCGTTCTGCACATAGCATGGGAACTTGTACCAAGCTGTTGAGCCATTCAAAGGCTTGCCCTTGGGTTTATTGAGGCAGTAACAGAGTCCCATCTTCTCTAGCAGCTCCAGCAGCAGTTGCAAGTCCTGCTGGGCCTGGACATGAGGCTTAAGCAGCAACCGAATGATGTGGGCTGGCAGAAGCCCATGCAGCAGAAAGCCCTCCACGTAATGATGGAGCTGGGTGGCCCGGAGCACATCCTGGTTTGGGGCAGGCAGTGCTATAACAGGGAAGCTGTCCCCCTCGGCCTCGCCCTCTCCACTGGTCCCTAGTAGCAGCTTATGCAGAAGCAAGGAAGCATCCCTCTGGAAAAAGACATTGAGGATGTCGATGAGGCGGGTGAGGTTGTGGAAGACGTGCTCCTTGAGGGCCGGGCTGTCCTCAAAGTAGAGCAGCTTGCCGCTCTCATGCAAATAGGAAAGGGCACTCTGCAGCCTGTCCTCCGTCAGACCAGCCTGCAGGCCCAGGCGCGCCGAGTCCCACCAGCTCAGCCAAAGTCGCTGTGCCTGAGGGGGCTGGAAATGCAGTTCCTCCAGTACCTGCCAGGACCGAGGCAGGACTCTGTGTAAGTTGGGGAAGATCTCTCGGTGTTCAGCTACCGAGAGCAGCTTGTCCCGAAGACGCTGCAATAGGCGGGGGTTCCAGCAGCTAACAGGCAACACAGGTGAGAGGATCTGCAGCCGGTGGTTAAGCAGGTATTGAAAATGAGCTTTGCGCCGCCGAAGGTTCTTGTCCGAAACACCATAGTAGGCTGCGTGAGGGCTGGCACAGCGCAGCTCGAAGTCACGAGCCAGGGCCTCATCCACCACCTGGGCCAGACGGCTCAGGCCCTCTGCATCGTGCTTCTCTTGCAGGGCAATCTGGCGGTGAATGTCCAGACACTTCTCCTCCAACTCCCGCTCGGCACACAGGTCAGCATGTGTGCCCACAATGCACACCACGGCATGAGGCACCCGCGCCCCCACTCGATGCAAGAAGGAGCCCACAGTGGTGGGAAAGCAGCATGGTTCATAGGTGGCCAAGTTGACCACCAGCACATACAGGGCGCCTGGGGAGAGGAAGAAAGGCTGGATCACTTCGTAACTTTCATCACCAGCTAAGTCATACACGATGAACCGCAGGCCCCTGGAAGCATCGGCTGTCCAGCTCGTCACCTCGATGCCCTTGCTCCCGGGCGGAGGAGAAGGTGGGTAACTCTTCTCCTTGTCGCCTCCTGCTTGGCTTCCCCCTACTCTCTCCTCGGTGAGACAGTGCCTGAGCAAGGTCTTTCCTGAAGCCTTGTGGCCCATGAGGAGCAGCTTGAGGCGTGGCTGCACCGCAGGCTGAGAATGAGCCAGCTCCTTCTGGTAGGCCGCAATGTAGGGGATTCCCTTCATGCAGACCTCATAGGGGGGCTGGATCAATGGATTGTCCTTGATCTTCCACAGGCCCACCCGGGAGAGCTGGCCAAAGTTGTCAGGCAGCACAGCGATCTGGTTTCCTTGCAGCACCAGCTCCTCCAGCCCAGTCAGCTCCACAATGGAGTCTGGCAGGTAGCGGATGCGGTTATTATCCAGCCACAGCGTAAGAAGCCGGCCCAGACCCGAGATAAGGGATGGCACTGAGGTGAGCTGGTTGCGACTAAGATAGAGCTCCTCCAGACCTGCCAGGGGCAGCAGCGCGGCAGGGAACTCCTCAAAGAGATTGGAAGAGAGGTTGAGCATTTTGAGTCGTTGAAGGTGGCTGAACTGTTCGGGCAGAGCCTGCAGCCCGTTGTTGTCTAGCATGAGGCTCTCCAAACTGGCCAGCTCACAGAAGCCATTGGGTAGGGTGCCCAGCTCAGCCCCACTCAGCCAAAGAATCTTGAGGGCGCGCAGGGCACTGATATCCTCAGGTAGGCCTCGCAGCCGGTTGCTGGACACGTCCAGCTCCTCCAGAGCCGGCAGCTGCAGCAGCTGCCTAGGAAAAGCAGTGAGCTGGTTGTGGTCCACGTCGAGGGTGCGCAGGCGGTGGAGGCAGGAGAGGGAGTCGGGCAGGTGTACCAGCCGGTTGAAGCTCACATCCAGCTCCTCCAGGTGGGCGAGGACTCCCAGCTGGGCAGGCAGGCAGGGCAGCTGGTTGTGGCCGAGGTTGAGCTTGCGCAGCTCCCTTAGGGCATTCACGACCTCAGCCCCCAGGGCAGTCAACCGGTTGTGACTCAGGTCCAGCTCGGTGAGGTGGTGGCCGAGCTCGGCCACCGCAAGGGGCAGCCGGGTGAAGCGGTTCCTGCGTAGGATCAAGACGCGCAGGCTCCCCAGCGCGGATCCTAGCCCGTCCGGCACCTCCTCCAGGCCGTTGTTCCCCAGGTTCAGCACCTCAATGTCTCCGATGTTGGCGGGCAGCACCAGCTGGGGGGCGTCGGGGGACTCCAGTGGGTCAGCTCCGGCCTCGGGGCAGTTCCCGGCTGCGCTGAGGGTCAGCTGGCGCAGGCTGCTCCGCAGCTTCCTGGCGCGCAGGGCGGCGTCCCGCCACAGCCTCACCGTCTTCAGGTTGCCACTGTCCTTGCCAGCCATGGCGGGGCCCCAGGCCGACACCCTCACGCGGGCTCCCGCAGCCGCATGCCGCGCTGCACCCCGGCCAGCGCCGGTCTCCCGGCCCCTCCGGCTCCCGCTCCTCCCTGGCCACTCCGCCCCGGCGGCCGACAGCCGAGGATCCTAGCGCAGCCAGCGGCCGGGCGCCTGCAGCTGGGGGACGGTGGCGACGCGAGCGGCTCTGGGGGGCGCTAAGCGCACGGCGCGAGGGGAGGCGGCGGCCGGCGCGGGGTGCAGCTCGCATTCTCCGGGCTCCGGGGCCATGGGCGCGCCGGGCCGCAGCCGCGGAGGATGCCTGCTCCTCCCCCCGCTCCGCCCGCCCGCCCGCTACACCTCGATGCCCGGCTCCGGCCCCGCTACCCTCGCCGCCGCGGCCCCGCGAGCGCCAGGAGCTTGGCCTCCGCGAGCTCCGAGGGGAGGGCGGCGCCGGGCCCCGCGGCGGGCATGCTGCGGGCGCAGGGCCGGGACGCAGCCGTGAGGAGGGGTCGGCGGCGTCTCCGCGTCTCCGCTTCCCTGGGCTCGGGCGGGAGCGCGAGCGCCGCGTCCCCGGCGCTGGGAGGGCGCGATCGGGAAGCGGCAGCGCCGCCCGGCCGAGCGCCCCCACGTGACCGGCGAAGGCGCCGCGTGTTCCCGGCACCGCCCTGGGGGCGGGAGCCGCGGCCGAGAGCCGGGTGCCGGGCTAGGGGCTCTGGCTTGCCCCCGGCCCGCGGAGAGGGCCCCCTGGGCCGGGAGGCCGCCCTCGCCGTTGGCGCTGTGGCTCCCGGGCCCTCCCGGTGGGCTCGCGCGCGCCTGGCTCTTTGTTGGCCCTGCGTCTCTAAGGATTTCTTTTTCTTCCAGTGCGCGAGATCCGCTGGCTTCCCTTACTTATCCTTTACCCCCGCCCCCTTCATCCACCCTTCATCCAAACCGCCGCGGGTCTGGCAGGACTCAGGGGCCCGGTCTCGTTGCAGAAGCTTAGAGCGAGGTAGTGGTTAAACAAAAGAAAGGAGGAAAGCGGGCAACCATTCATTCATTTGGTAAATATTTATAGGAGTCCTATTTTGTGCCAGACCAATTAAAATCCAGGTTTTCCGCATCCTCTGGGACGGTTTTGAGCAGGTACCTCCCTGGCCTAATGTGGGTCTTTGGAATGGGAACCCTAGAAGGTGTTTTAGCCAAGGTGTCCTGCATATCTTAGCAGCAACCACTTGAAAAAGTACCGCATCCTCAGTAGTATAGTACCTGTTGCGTATGGTTTCCAGAAAATGTTGACTTTCCGGCACAAGTCATAGATCCGAACTCAATTCACATTCACCTGTACTGAGTGTTAGGTCTTTGAGTGTGTGTGTGTGTGTGTGTGTGTGTGTGTGTGAGACTGGGGATTGAACCCAGAGTCTTCCAACTGAGCTGCATCCCCAGTCCTTTGGTTATGTTTCAGAGACAGGGTCTCACAAAGTTGCTGAGTTGCCCAAGCTGGGCTCAGACTTGCCATTCTCCTGCTTCAGCCTCCCAAAGTGGTAGGATTACAGGGGTGCACCACTCACCTGACTAAGTTGCTTTTATTTATTTCAGTATTGGGGATTGAATCTAGGGCCTCTCATACGCTAGGCAAAACCTATACCACTGAGCTAGATACGTTCCCAGCCTCAGCGCGTCTCTTCAGAGAACAGGAGACCAATCTGCCCCAGCGATTGTTACCCAGACGCGATTTACATCTCCTAACTGGAAGACACTAACTAGAGCAGCTGACTAGGCCCCAGATCTCTACCATCTCAGGCAAAACGTGGTTTTTTTTTGTTTTTGTTTTTTTTTTTTTTTTTTTGGTACTGGGAATTGAACTCAGGACCTTGTGCTTGCCAAGCAGGTGCTGTGCCGCTGATCTACATCCCCAGCTAGAATGTGGATAATTTAACATCAAGGTTGATCTACACTCACTGCAAAGGTCTTCCTGGTAGATATTATTACTTGGGTATCCCAGCCTTTCAGATAGTCAGAAGTGTACAAGAAAAATTCTGAGTCATGGAGGCCAATTTATTTCTTCACAGAGGTAGAAAAGTGTCCAAAGATATTAAGTGACTTCCCAATCCACAAGCAAGGTAAATGATAGAGCCAGTTTGCTAACTCCCCAAATGGGCTGATGCCCGTTAATGCATCACTCTCTTGATGATCTTAAGCCAAACCCCAAATCCTCCATCCTTCAGCTTCTTTTAACACGAGCCTAAACCACAGCCTGGAGGAGACTGAACAAGTTACCAGCTTCTTGCTCGGTCATAAATGAATAAACAGGTCCTGAAGTGGTTTAGATTACATCTAAATAACATGTGCTCTCCTTTAGAAGCCATCAGAAAATTGGTATGCTTCCATTTCAAGTATTTATTTTTTTTGAAATATTTCCTCTGCCTATGCCACTAAGTAATCAGTAATTTGCTGTATCTGATAAAGAGGACGGAGTAGGATGGAGAACACCCTGGGGCTGGGGTGTCTCAGCCCTCCCTGGTGTTCCCAAGCCTGGTAGGAATGAGTTTGTTCAACAGAAACGATTCTTTCAGATCCCCTCGGCCTGCAAAGTGCAGATGCAGTTAGTGTTGCTGTAGGAAGCCTGCTCTGAAGCCTTGACCAAGAGTTCTTTGAAAGTCAAGTTTGAAAAAAAAAAAATAGAAAGTCAAATCAGAGAACTCACTTGTAAAACTCCAGGAAAAGAAGCTGTGTTCAGTATACCTCTTAAACCCAGGCAAGAAGGACTTCTTCACTGGACACCCATCCTGGCCCTCACCGAGCCATGCTGTGTCTGTGGTTGTTTCATCACGATGGGCTGACTTCTGGCTCCTCTACCTTAAAAACACACCTGGTATGAAGAACCTAACATTCTGGGTGCAGAGAGCCTCAAGCCTGGATGGAGAGTTTGCATCCAGACTATCCACTAGAGGCCTTGGTGTGGCGCCACTGGGAGGTGAGGGGACCTTTAAGAGGTGGGGTCCAGTGGGAGATTTTAGGTCATTGTTGGGGAGGCTTGAAAGGAATTGTGAGAACCTTCTTCCTGTTTCTCTCTCTTGCTTCCCAGCTGCCCCAAGGTGAGCAGCTGGCTCTGCCACATGCTGTGTACCGTGATGTGCTGCCAAGCAGGGGGATTATGAACTCAGAGGTGAAATGAATCTTTTCTCTTTATCCGGTGGTTCTAGCAATTTTCTCATAGAGTATCAGAAAGCCAATTAACACGAAGAGGGAGAAGTTCTTCACAGTCATTTGAAAGGAGCTGCTCATGAGCACATCACTGGGCCTAGGGTCTTGACTGCAGCTGTGGGCCCACATGGCTCCTCATACTGCGTGGTCAGGATGAGAAGACGTTGCTTGAGCGTTCCGCATTCGTTAGCGTCATGTTCCATATTTACGAGTTTGGGCTTGTGCTACCTGGGCCTCCATTGGTGCTCTTGCCCTCGCCCTGCAAATGGTATGGTTTAAAAAAAAAAGCTCAGTTTGGAAAAGGGTATCCCTATTATTAGAAGTGTATTTGTCTTGAATATTTACCTAATATCATGGACCTGATCTATAAACTTTTCAAAAGGTTTCCCATATAGGCCTTTTAAATCACATGTATCCTGTTTTTTTTTACTCTGATGCTGTTATCATGTGAGCTGCTGCCCTGGGATGGCAGTAGCATCCCATGGACACTGGGTTTGTCCCAGAGCCCAGACCCCCAGTAAAACACAAATTGAGGAGACAAGAAGTATGTGCGAAGAGGTGGAGCCTTGAGATAGGCCTTAAGAGAGGAGGCTAGTGGGAGTATGGGCACCCCCAGATAAAGGCCCCACATCTACACAGTATCTGTCAGTACCAGCCTGGATGCTACAGGATACCATGCTAAGACTGTTCACCAGATATCTCCTTGTCTTCTTTGGGCTCCGTCTTCCACACACTGACCTTTTCCTCCATTTCAACACATTTTTCTCTTGACCTTGCTACCACACTAACGATTGTTCTAGGGCCTTACTTTCTTCCTTGAAAGATGTGTTACACAGGCTCCTTTCTCGGGCCCAGAAATCTGGCTTCCATCCCATCAGGGAAGGTTTGCTCTCTAAAAAGTCAGCTCACACTTCTTCCTTCCTTGACCCTCCACGGTTGAAAATGTGGAATTTCCTTTGGAAACGTCCTCCTCACTTGACCTGGAGGATGTCTAGTGTCATTTTAAGGTTAAGATTTTCAAAAACAGCCTTGAAAAGACTAATTATGTCCTTCTAGGTGTCAAATTTACAGTTAGAATAAGTGCTTCCAAATGACCCACCGTAATTACTCAGGCTAAGTCCAGGATTTGACTAGATACGTACAGCTTCTTATAATAGCACTTAGTCACTATGCTATTTCTTTCTTATTCTACTTATATTAAAGATGTGTAAGCCTAAAAATCAATTAAATAGTCTTACCACCGAACCTTAATTTTGCCAGTCACAATTTAAGTTTTTAGTTTAGGGTGAGCCAGTGTCCCAGTTTGCACAAGACTGGGGGATTTCCCAGGATGACAGACACTGTGTGCTTAAAACCAGGACAATCCTAGGACACTAGTATGGTTAGTTCTCCTACTTGGTCTTCAGAAAGAGTCTTTTATCTTGCTCTTCTTTTGCCCGTGGAATTCAGAAAGCACAGGTTCCCAGAAATGCAGCATTTTTACTTGCTTCTGCTGCTATAGACTTTCAGAATAGGTCTGATTTCATTGACTTACCTGCTTTCTGACTTAGAAGAGAAGATGTTTGTGGGCTGGAAGTTGTAAGTTTGGAGGATAGAAACTACTTGTCTGGTCTTGAAAGGAAACTTGGCAGCCTTAATAGTGTGGTATAAATAAGATCAGGGGCTAGGTTACAGTGCTTCATGAGAGACTGAAGTCAAATGCTCCATGAAGTCTAGAAATGCCAGGGATTTGCTGCTTTTATCTAGAAAAAGAGGGGAGCTTTCCACATTTTAGGCTCTTGTAATTTTAGATCCATCCAATATGTTGCTTTAAATAAACAACAATGTTCTATCCTGTCTGGTAAAAGATAACTAAGAGAACAATCTCACCTCCACGATTTTAATTAGACCATGCTCTTCTTGGTGTGACTTTACGGAAATGGAAGAAATCAAAGGAAAAAGACAAAGGGGGAAAGAAAAGGACCTCTGTCTAAAATGTTTTAAGCTTATTCCTAAGAAGAAAATTAGAAATAAGACTTAAGAACTGACATCAACATAGTCATGTTCAATGTGGCACTGTTTACAATAACCAAGATGTGGAATCAACTTAGGTGCCTATCGCCAGATGAATGGATAAATAAAATGTGGTACATAAATGCAATGGATGATTAGTCAGCCATAAAAAAAATGAAAGCCTGTCATTTATAGCAAAATGTATGGAACCAGAGGACATTTTAAGTGAAATAAGCCAGACACTTAATGATGAGTACTCAATGTTCTCCCGCATAGGTGGAAGCTAAAAACAGTTACCCTGAATGTAGACTAATGATTATTAGAGCTTTGGAAGGAGTAGAGAAAAAAGAGGGTAAATAATGCCTGGCTGGACTTGATCAGTGCACATTGTATGCATATGCTGAAAATATCACAGTGAAACTCATTAATGTGTACAACTAGTACATGGAAGTCAATAGTAAAATAATTTTTAAAACTGACATCAAACCTGGGGATACTGGCACATGCCTGTAATTTCAGCACTCTGGGAAGCTGAGACAGGAGGACAGCAAGTTCAAGTTGCCTAGGCAACTTAACTTGGCAAGACCTTATCTCATAATAAAATGGACCGGAAATACAGCTCAATGCATTAGCCCTGGATTCAATTCCTAATACTATATATATATATATAATTTTTTTAAAACATCAAACAGTTTAGCTAAAAAAGGTCTCACAAGTCATGTCATCAAAACTCCCAACACTGGGTCTCACTGAGTTAGGTATCTAAGTGTTACTGCCAGTCACAATAGCAGGCATAAATTAAAGGTTTCCTATGCACCCTGGCACTGTGCTATGTGCTTTTCATGCTGTATTTTATTTGGCCTTCAGGAGCTCCCTGAATAGTTGGTTACATTATTATCCTCATTTTTATAGGTTAAAAAAAGCCCCCAAAAAACAAAGGTAGAGCTATTGAGTGGCAGAATCCAGACTCAAAACAAAACAGAGGGCAAAACTTAGAAAATCTGTTCATGCACTATTTGTTGAAGGTTTGGAAAGGTGGAGGGACCAGTTCTAAGTTCACTGGGAGCACACTAGATAGTTTAGGTAGTAGAGTAGGGCTCACGCCCTGTCTTCAGGACAAATTGAACTTTGCTCTTATAAAGTCAAATAATATATTAGGCAATCAGAAGCTCAGCAAACAGTATCCCAAAGGTTTAACATCTGTAATTAAATGTTACTGCAAAAAACCAACGATTCTATACCAGTTGTTTGATTTTAACCCAAAAAGGTTTAATACTAGTGTCAACAAAATCTATATTTCAGTAAGAGGGCATCTCAGACTTCATATTTTGATAAGGGCATTAAAAAAAAGAAGAAGACTAATTTATTAAGTTCAGGTTAAGGACAAAGAATTTGACATCTATTGTTTGGGTTAAACTTTTCCTAAGCATGTCTCACTTCTCTTTCCCAAATTTAATAAATCTGCCTTGCACATGTTTTCTGATCGAATGCAAGCCAGTTCCTATCAGCAATGGCTAAGAAACCTGCAGAGTTGTCATCTAACCACAAACAGAAACATAAAAAATTTTCTCAAGACACTGACTCCCCCAGAGAGCAAAGGCAAAATTGTACCAATATGTCTGTTGTTTTTTCTTTCTCTTGTTCTACAGAAAACAAATTTATCTTGAAATGGGCAGCATTAAATTGAACATCGGATCTTTTTGTGTTTCCAGGTCAAGTGGGAACACATAGACTCCCTACTGAGGAAAATTAACTGTGATGTATTTTTAGCATCCATTAAAAGTATTTTCAGCTGAAGATAGTCTACAGGAGCCAGTTTATTTCACTGAAGTCAGAAGGATTTACCATAATGTCACCCAGAATTCTAGAAATTTTCTTGGGGCTATGTAATTATGTGGCCACCCCAACCCCTCCAACTGCCCACCACTCTCAGTCCCAGTTCTGGAATGGACATTTCTTAGGGAAAAAAAGGGAAATAAGCTGAGTAAAAGATAAATGGAAAACATCTGTGAAATAGTTTTGAGAAACAAAGCTAACTATAGCACACTTGGCCCTTGGAAAAGAAGCACATCCAGGAGGAGGGAGTGGAGAGAACAGGGTGCAAAAAGGGGCACCCCACTCCATGTTGTGCCTAATACTGAAGGTAAGCTGTGAACAGGGGCCACCCACAGTGGGGCTTTATAGAAGGTGCCTGTGTGGTGTCTGTGTGCAGAGCAGAGCAAGGTCTCCCCCTCCATAGACCTCGCCACACTCCATGTTGCTGTGAGGGATGCCCAGGCAATATGAGATTCTGCCCACTCTCTGCAAGGGTGGTGTGCATGGTGCAGGAGCCCTGTAGTGCCAATAAGTTTCTGTGACCAGCCCAAAATGTAGTGAGATCTGATTAACAGATAAATGATTTTTCTGTGTGAATAGCTTTGAAAAACATTTCCCATTTTGTTTTTTTTATTTTTATTTTAAAGAATAAAATCAAACTAAACAAAGCAGAATAAAGCTATTCAGAACAGAATAATGAAAGTGATACAGAAGTTCAAAACAAGATAATAGGAAATCAACAATGGCTACCATAATGTCTCTTGTTTTCTTCAAAAAAGCTGTTGTACCATCAAACATAATAGAATCTAACAAAACAGAACAGAATAAAACCTATCAAAACAAAACAACGAAAGCATATCTTAAAGAGAAACCAAACAAAATAAAACAGAAGAAAGCCAATCAAAACATAGCGGTGAAAGTGATACAAGATTTCAAAGCAAGATAGTAAGAAATCAACAATGGCTACCATAATGCCTCTTGTTATCTTCAAAATGGCTGCCCATACCATCACACATAATAAAATCAAACAAAACAAAACAAGATGAAACCAATCAAAACAGAACATTGAATATAGCAAAACAATAAAATGGAACAAAACAAAACAGTGAGAACAATATTGGATTTCAAAAACAAGACAGAAGGAAATCCCCCATATTTGCTATATCGCATATTGTTATCTCCTTAACAGATGCTCAGACTACTGACCTTAGGCCTGCAGAGTCAATAAAACAATAGAAACATTAAGTTGTTTTGGTACCTCACATGCTATCAACTCAGCCTGTCCTCTGAATCAGCCAGTTACTTACCAGGGTGTTCTTGTCTCCCAGCCCATGCACTGGTTGACTCACAAAAAGGGTGAATTGGCTTCTTGTTCTTCTTGTTGCTCATCCCAGGCCCAGCATGGCTTCTGGCACCTCACAGGAAGGGCAGATTTGGCTTGCTCTCCTCCCAGGACCTGCATAGCTTGAGTTGGAAAGGGCAAATTGGCTTCTTGTTCTTTTTGTTACTTCTCCTTGGTCCCACATTTCCCAGTTTAGAAAATAAATTCATTTAACTCTGAGCACTTCAGTAAATGTTTTAAGTTTCATTGGCATAAACTTCTGTCAATTGTCTGTTACTGTGGCAAATATCTGAGATAACTGGCTCATAAAAAGAAGAGGTTTATTTTGGCTCACAGTTTGGGGGTTTGTTTTGAGACAGGTTTTCACTATGCAATTCAGGGTGGTCCTGAACTCACTATGTAGCCCAGGCTGGCCTTGAATTCATGTCAATTCTCATGCTTCAGCTTCCTGAGTGCTGGAATTACAGACATGTGCCACCACTTGGCTCACAGTTTTGAAGATGTCAGTCCATGACCCATTGACTCCTTTGTTTTGGGCTGGTAATGGCCCATCACGGCAGAAACGTGTGGCCCAACACACCGTTTTCATCATGGTCAAGAAATGAAAAAGAGCAGGAAGAATAGGCCAGGTCCAAATGTCTCTTTGAAGAATGCACCCCCCAACAACCTAAGACCTGCCACTAAGCCCCATTTCCTAAAGGTTTCACCACCTCCCAATAACATCAAGATAAGACTAAGCCTTCAACACACAGAATTTGGGAGGACATCCTAGATGCAAAGCATAGCAAACATATATACATACAGTATATACCTATGTACATAAGCAGATGGATATATATATTTTTTGAAACAGGGTCTCACTATGTAGTTCAACCTGGCCTTAAACTCACTTTGTAGCCCAGACTGGCCTTGAACTCTCAAACTCACAGTGATCCTCTTGCTTCAGCCTCCCAAGTTCCTGGGATTACAGGTGTGTGTCACCATAGCCAGCACCATAGATATGTCAGAAGATAAGGAAGTCGAAATTATCATTTATGGTCCTCCTGACATGTCTACTTTTGTAACAGAAGAGTTTCTGTTTACTTTTTTTTTTTTTTTTTTTTTTGCGGCACTGGGGATTGAACTCACAACCTTGCGCTTGCCAGGGCAGGCGCTTAAGCTGCTGAGCCAAATTCCCCAGCCCTGGTTTTTTTGAGGCAGGGCTGCACTATGTAGCTCAGGCCGGCCTTGCGCTCGCGTTGTAGCCCAAGCCGGCCTCGAACTCACAACACTCCACCTACCTCAGCCTCCCGAGTGCTGGGATTAAAGGCATGCGCCACCACGCCCAGCTTGTTTACTTTTTTATCAAACAACTGAAAAACATATTTCCCTATCTGCATTTCACTTCATCTTATGAAATGGCAATCTCCCTTGAAATAATGCCATGTATATGTGCTGGACTATGGTATGTCATAATATAAGCATCATGGCTATGATTAACCCACAAATGGGTTAATAATATTTATGCAAGGCCATGTCTAAGGTGTCTGAATACAAGATAATTTGAGAAGACTCCTTTGTTCTCTACTCAAGCTATAAAAAAAAGTACATTTGTCTGCCATTGATTAGGATAGTTTTCAGAAGCTGTGGAGTCTGGTAGGAGACAATTTCAAAGGAGACTATTTCAAAATTCTCACAGCAGATTTGTTGGCAGTCTAGATAAAGTAGTAGCTGGCACCCCAATTTGGTTCCTTTGTTCTCAAACTACAGTGGTGTTCAGGTATCGAGGAACAATTTGAGGAGACCCTTCCCTTCCTCTGTAGAGGAATATTGTTCCCTATGGTTCTTGAATATAATTATATTAACATTTAATTTACATTTTCAAAACTACACTTGGAATAAGTTTATTATGGATTAGGGTTTGTTCTAATGCAAAATACTAAAATCACTTGTTCTTAGATTGGTTTATTTTAATAAGGGTTTTAAGCAAGTTTAACACAATGTACAAATTGAATGCAAACAGACTCCAACATTAACTGGAAAACTGATAGGGGAGTTTAGCTCACACCCTGCATTTGCCATAATCGCCACCCCCGCTGTGGGGCATTGCTTCCTTGGAGGCAGAACTGCATTTAACTAGCATCAAACTTGCAGGCTTTCTCTTCAATTTTAGTGTTCACTTTCTTGCAGATGAAAATTTTAAAAATGGATCATTTTCATTGATTTATGAAACCCCTTGTACAGAACACTAAATCTGACAGAGATCATAAAACATGGTTTTAGAAACATGCTTGGTGTGATGCATAACAATTTGGTATCCGCGTAAATTCAGTGATTCTCTTTCATCTCCTGTGACCCTGCACCCTGCCTTCAGATTATTAGGCCTGCTGTAGGCACCGAATTGGAACTAGGCAAAATCCCTCATCTAAATATTTGGATGTGGGATTGGGAAAAAGAGAGATAAGATTTCTCTGGGCCTAGATAGTAAGTATGGAGCCAAAAGCAGCCACCTCCACACTATAAAAGACATTTCAAAGCAAAGTCAGTCTATCAAAAAAGAAAATCAATGAACTGGTTCACCAAGAAAGAAAAAGGCAACAGGAAAATAACAAATACACAGACAGAACGTATTTCTTGGCTTTCCAACATTTTGGTTTTTTAACTGGTATTCTTGAGTCCTAGCTGCCTTCCTTTCCCTGAAGACTTATAATAAATCCCCTAATTTTGCTACAGTACCCTTGAATTGGTTTTTCTTCTTTGAAGCTAAAAGAATCTGAACATACAGAAAATTTTATCTGGAAGTGAGTTTGCAAATTACAGTCCATCAAAGAAAATGCCTAGTCAAAGCAGATGGGATGAGAAGTGTATGGTTCCTCAACTTAGAAACAGTAGGTTGGCGTACATTCAGTTCTTTCAGTCACAAGGAGAGAAACTTTAGGCCAAGGCTCTGTTACCAAAAAGAGACAGAGGAAAGCAGAGTACCTATACAGTTGTGTGCAAGAAACTTTTCTGACCATACCCAGTCATCTAACTCTGCTGAAAGTCAGACTAAATACCATCTAAAAGCACAACCAATCATGTTTCCTGGTAGCAATCAGATTCTATGTTGAACCATTTTTGAAACCCAAATTGGAATATTTGTTTAGAAAATGTATAATCTTGGTATTTGGGATGGTAATAGTTGAGAAAAACCAGAGGAGTTGAGGATTTCAACTGTAAAAATTTCAACTTTCACTCCCCAAATTCACTGCATGTGCCCCCTCTGTTCCATTCCATTCCATTCATCCAGCCAGATAAACTTGAGAAACAGATTAGTCCCAATCAATTTAACTACATTCATCAATTTGATGATACATAAGAAGAAAAAAGTGCCATCATAAGGTAGAGAAAATATTTTCAATACCTATGGCATGGAGTTTATATCCAAAATAGATAAGCTCTGCCAATGTACAAAAAAAGAGTATTCTAATAGAAAGACAGATAAAACAGTTTTCTTTGGAAGAAATGCAAATAGCTAATAGGTACATGAAAAAAAAAAAAAAGAGTTTCAACTCAACAGTCATCAAAAGAATGCAAATTAAAATAGGATACTTAGTCCATTTTTTTATGTTATAAAGAAATGCCTGAGCTGGGTATGTTATAAAGAAGAGTGCTGCATTTGGCTCATATTTCTGGAGTGTCAAGCACACAGCACTGGCATCAGCTGAGCTCCAGGCTAAGATAAGGGAAGGACCCAATGGTGAATGGCATCGCGATGGAGGAGCACACGCTTGAGAGGCTCTCGCCATGACAGGAAGCCAGAGCAGCCGGGAGTGGCCAGGGTTACTCTCATCTAACATGGGAACCGGGTCAGAGTCCCACAAGAACTACCCCATCTCTCCCTTGGGCAGCATCTCCAACAAGCTGTAATGACCTCCCACAAAGCCCCTTCTCTTAAAAGTCCACCACCTCTTAACATTGTCACTGCGAGAACCGGGCTCCAAACACCTGCAGCTTTGGAGGACACACTTGAACCATATCCAGAGAGCAATGTTGCTTTCCATCCTGCCTGGCTAAAGTTAACAAAGAGAATAATTTCACTTCCATGATTTTAATTAGGCCACACCTTTCATGATCAACTTTAAGGGAGAAGAGGAAATCAAAGAATAAACAGAAGGAAGAAAAGAAAGGGGCATTCCTTTACAAGACTTTAAGCTTGTTCCAAAGAAGATTAAAAATAAACTGTAAAAATTGACATCACATACCCATGTTTATTGTGACACTTTTTAAAATAACCAATATATGAAGCCAATTTAGTGCCCATCAATAGATGAATAGATTAATAAAGTGTGGTAAGTATATGCAATGGAAAATTATTCAGCCATAAATAAGAATGAAGGCCTATTATATACACTAAATTGAATGGAACAGGAGGACTTTATGTTAAGTGAAATAAACAGATATCATATTTAATCTGTCAAATTGGCATAGATTTTTAAACATCCAGCAATAGTAGGAGAGGAGAAAAGGGAAAGGAGGCACTTTCAGGTAGTACAGATAGAAAGGCAAATTAATACAACCTTATGTAGAGCATTTAATAAGATACAGTAAAAATGAAGACATTTTCCTGGGGATTGTTCTAAGGAAATAATGATACACCCAAAGGTCCACATAAAAGGATACTGAATAGAGAAAATTGAAAACACTCTGGATTCCCAACAGTAGAGGAATAGTTAAATAAATATTGCATGAACATATGATTGGATTCATGTAGACATTAATATTTGTTTTCCAGGGCCTGGAGATGTGGCTGTGTGCTTAGCACACACAAGGCCTGGCTCAATCCCCAGCACCAGCTCAAGAAAATGATTTCCAACAGAAGTTAATAACTTTAAAAAAAACTGTGCTATTAATTTTATTGAACTATCAAGATACAGTTTTTTAAATAAAGCATAGATCTAAAAAAAAAGCGAGAACCTATTTTAGGTACATACATAATCATATGTAGGTACATACATAATTTTATATATATGTATGTGAGTATATAATATACATTTATTTTCTGAAAGCCTGGAAATACGTTGTACATTACATTTTCAAGAGTTATTTTTGCTTGCTAGAGTTACCAGTTTTATTTTCTTCTTTTTTTATTTTCCAAATTTTCTGTTTTGTTCTGCTCTGCTCTGCTCTGTTTTGTTTTTTGAGATAGGGTGTCACTATGTAGTTCAGGTGACTTTGAACTCATTATGTAACCCAGGTTGACCTCAAGCTCACAATGATCCTCCTGCCTCAGCCTCCCAAGAGCTGGGGTTACAAGCATGCACCACCACACCTGGTTCAAATTTTCTATAACATGTGTCTTCATCATCATAACAAATTATATATGAAAAGAAAGACATGCAAAAAGATTATTTTTATTTAAACAATCTCAAAAAGCACTTCTTACATTAAATGCTGCATTTCTTTATTTCAATTTATGATTGCTTGAGAGCAAATACATTCGTGAGGAAATCCCTGTCTTTCCTGGAATATCATTCTAAACTTCCTCCCTAGCCTTAACCCAACTTTTATCCAACATGTGCAATTTCTCCAAGTTAATTGCATGAAACTCATAAAATTGGGGATTTTTAAATATGCTTCAACAATGTCAGGAATCTGGTTGCTTAGTATTATAATACAAAATATTTCCAGAACTTTAGCTTCTAGAAAAAAAAAACAAAACTGGTGCGGATAAAGTTCTGCAAATGCTGCATTGGTTTAGCTTTGATCCTGCCAGGCCCTTCCACACCACCCCCGCCTTTTGGACGTTGTATTTCTCCACTGCTTCTTCCTCAATCTGCAGAGCTGTTCATGGAGGAGTAGGCAGATGCATGTGGGATCAAAGTTACGAGGAAGTAAGGAAAATGCAAAACGAGAGTTTAGCAGGAAGGAGAACCCTCTAGGCTTGTTACTGGCATCTTACTCTCCTCTGCATTCATCTGGCATTTGAACAGAGGGCCGAACTTAAGGTTTTATACAAGTTAGTACATAGTAGCAGAAGCTCTTACATGTGACAGTGCCCGGCATGGTCAGTCAGGGCAGGACACACATCTGGGCCAACGTGACCTCTCACACCAATCTCCTTAAGTTCATAGGTCCCTGATCAGGTGGTAGTAAAACTGGCTTTGCATCTAGAGTGAACTCTACACCGTGGCTGTCGGCAGGACGCAGAGCACCTTGCTGCTGGGTCCTATCCACTGGGACAGGGTGGTGTTGAACTATAGTAGTTTATTTTTGAATCAATTAATTTTTTAAAAATTGACACAAAATATATATATTTATCATGTACAATATAGTGTTTTGAAATATATATACATTGTGGAATGGTTAAATCTAGCTGATTAACAGATCTGTTACCTGGCACCATTATTATTCTTTTTCAGGGGAGAAATATACGCACGCAGTCTCCCACTACCACATATTATGCAGTCGAGTTTCCCGTATTTGGGGAAATCGCAGGGGTCAGCACATCCACAGTGCACTGGATAAGCCTTGCCCTGGGAAAATCACCTTCATGAGCATCGCATCATTATTTTTGTTGTGAAAACACTTAACATTCACTTTTTCCAGCATCTTTTAAAGAACGCAACATATGGCCACTAACTTACAATAGGTCTCTTGCCCTGATTGTTGCTGTCTGACTATAAATATGCATCCTTTGATCAACATCTCCTGACCTCAGATTCTGAATTTGGAGTCTGACAATGGACATCGGAGGTCCATGAACAAATGAAGTTACATGCAGAATGACATACATTTGTCAAGGGAAAAGATCTATACCTTACATCATGTTCTCAGTTCATGAACCCAAGAGAGATTGTGGCCCACTGAATTTATGAATGACCTTTAAATTCCATTTAACATTAGTATTTCTATGATTCTCCATTTATGCATATTTTAAATAACACTTTTAATTGATTAGAGAAATCTATCTTACAACATGTTAAAGTTTAGGCAGACTTCAAATTGGTGAGACAGACTCTAGTGTAAAGTGAACTATTTTCTCTTTCAATTTTAAGAGCATTTGTCATATATATAACAAAATACAGAAAATTTATTAAAATAGTTGAATGTATTTTATGTCAATGAAGAAAATTTTGCAGTTGTGTGAGACTAATTTACTAGCTTTTTCACCTAACTAGAATATTTTTAAATCAATATATGTTATGGATGACTATATACGGTGTTAACACTGTATAATTCTGATGCTGCCCTTAATATAATATTTTCAAAGAGTAAACTGGAAAGCAGTAGGGAAAAGTCAAAAACTAATTCCAAGACTCTCAATCCCATCAATATGTAAACAATATAATTATAATGAATTAAGAATCTTCAGATTCCCACTACCTTCTTGATATCAATAATGCAAAATATCTGTGCACATCAGTCTCTCTGACATTTACGTGCTCTTTAAGAGACCACGTTAGAAACGACTTTATCATGATGCAGGCACGTGGCCCCTTGTGCTTTAGAAGCCAACTTCAGATGCATTGGGAAAGTCTGGGCACCAGCGCTCTCCGGCAGCGTCTCGGCCAGGAGCAGGGAACTGCCCTGCTAGGCCACACCCCTCTTTGCCGCTCTGGGTGCTCTGCGAAGATGGGCAGCAGAGCTACCTCACCCGCAAAGCAAAAGCATAGTGTGGCCCTACAGCTGTGGTGGACAGTTTGTTTTTATTTTTAAAGTGGTTAATCTGGGGCTGTTAGAACTTCAGTAAACATCTTCCAAAGTGTTAAATTCAATCATTTCATACTGAGATGCCTGAGATTTATCTCTGATGCTTTTAAAAGCATGTTATCACTTATTTCAGGCGCAGCTGTGCCCCCAAAGGGTTCAGCATATTTGCAAATACATATGGAAATAAAACCAGTAAAACTAAGTATGAGACAATGGAATAGACACAATGTGACATACACAATGGAAACTAGCCAGAAAAAGGAAGGCAATTCTGGATCTTGCTATGACATGGGTGCACCTTGAAACCTTTATGCTAAGCAAGATAAGCCAGTCATAAGAGAACAAAATACTTGTGTGATTCCTTGTATATGAGGTATCTAGAGTTGTCAGAATAGCCCAGACAGAAATTAGAATGTTTGCTACCATTCTACTGAGGGAGGTGGGTGGGACAGAGTTGATATTTAGTGGATACTGAGTTTCAGTTTGAGAGAAGGAGAAAGTTCTGGAGGTGGATGGTAGTGATGATCACACACCAACGTGACTAGACTTAATTCCCCTGAAATGCAGATGTAGAAATGATTACAGTGATAAATTCTGTGTTATACATATTTAAAAAGAACCCACTGAATTGTAAAGGAACAGGAGAAGGAGGAGGAGGAAAGAAAGAAAACAATTATGAGACAATGAAGGAAATTTAGACCCTAACTAGATATGCAGTGATACAAAGGAAGGGTTTTTAAAGACTCTCATATAGTGGTACATAAGGAACTATTTACAGCATAAATGATGTTTGTCTTCCTTTAGAGTAATCTTCTGAGGAGTAATAAGGGAAGCATAAATGGGATAATGTTTGCCATGAATGAATTAGATGTAAAAAGAGAAAACAAGAATATTTAGTCTTGAGCAAATGACTCCTCAACGTCATGTAATGTAGCTTGCACTTCTCATAACTAATTTAGAAGCATTTACTATTCCCGAATTTAAAAGCCTCAAGTGAGGAATTGATTCTTTGTGACAGTATGCGACTTAGTTGCTGTAAATGTTCTTTTGAGAATGCATTCCTCAACCTGTATCATGAGATCCACAAAGTCAGTTTCTGTCTCAACAGAAACACAGTCTATTAACCTCATAGGTGCATTAATGTTCACTTGCCACTTAGTTTAAAAATGGGTTACAGGACCCTGAATCTATTGCAAATGTGGGAAAATATTTTTGTTCAGTACCTATGAAAAACTTTTCTCAGAGTCTAATTTTACTTTTGATTCTTCAAACATTATGAGATGATATGACCCCAAAATTCAGTATACCAGAGGATCACACAATTCTATTTTTATCTTGATTTCTCTTTTAATAGGGACAGTGATCCTGAACTTTGACTTGATTTTGGAATCTTCTGGAAATTTTTCAAATAGTGATTTCTAGATCCTACTACAAAAAGGCTAATTTATTTGATCTAGGGTGTGGGAATCTTTTAAAGTGCAAACAAGATGAAAAATCATCATAGAAGAGTCTGAAATCACGGATTTTTCAACACAAGTCCTGGAATTGGAGTCCAAAGAGGCAGTAAAGCCAAAGGACTATAAATATAATGGATTCTAGATTTTCTGTAATTGTAAATATTTTAGACTATTTCAATATTGTCATTAATGATCTAGTATTCTTTACCCCGGGATTACTTCTCAGAAATGTCTAGCTCTCAGACACTGTTTATGTTACATTGGGCTAAGATGAAAAGAATGTCAAGGTGACAGTATTGTAGACAACTAAGTTAGAAATATTCTAGGCAATTAGACAGGCCTAGGCCTCGAGGGAGACAGTGCAGAAGATGAGAACACATTGCAGCTGCTGCTGGAGGCACATGTGTTGAAGGCTCGGCCTCAAGGTGGAATGACCAGGCCTAGGTGACCCCCAGGGCATAAGATAATTGGTATCATCTGGTCCAATGAAGTCTAGACAGACATCAGTAACCCTGGCAGGTGTCCAGGACCTCCTGATCCATCCCTTCCTAAAAAGGTCCTTGTTCTTTCCATGCACACTTGGTATGTGACCTGCTTCCCCATTGGATCAATATTACCTAAGTGTCTGTACTTGTAATCTTATTGGTTGATCATAATCTTGACTCACACTGTACCCACCTCATGATTTTGCTCTATGAAACTTCCTCTGAGAAGTGAACTCCTTGGCAACTCATTTTTGGATCCCTTCCTGTCTCTCAGGAACCATCTCTCTCAATAAAGTTTTCTTACTTTTAATCTCCGTTGTTTCTTAGAATTCATTCTTTGATTTTGGGGAACACAAACTCGGCATATCGTCTAGCGGGTTGGAAGTTACATTATTTCCCCTGTATCAACGGTACCTGAGATAAAGTGTGTGAAACACTCAGAAAACAGCAAGCTGTAAAAATGTCAGGGAAGTGTTATTAATCAAAACTTTGAAGTGATACATGAGCCATACAGAACAAAAGTGATTATTTGTATGATATAAACTGCCTCAATAATTTGTGTGTGCACGCTCGCGTGTGTGCGTGCGTGTGTGCATGCGTGTGTGTGTGTGTGTGTGTGTGTGTGTATGGTGCTGGGAATTGATCCAGGGCTTTTTCACCGAGCTACATCCCAGACCTTTTGTTTTAGTTTATTTTTTATTTTGAGACAAGTCCTCACTAAGTTATTAAGCTACTAAAACCAGGCTCAAAATTGCTATTCTCCTACCTCACTCTTCCAAAGTGCTATGATTATAGGAATGTGCCAACAACCTAGGCTTTAAAAGTAATTCTTAATACACACACACACACACACACACACACACACACACGATGTCTACTTTTATATTGGAGGTGGGGTGATTCCATCATCAATCACTTTCACTTGCTGGAAAATGGATGTAGTTTTTCATGGCTGAAAATTCTACCCATTCTAATGCTTACTATTTAAACAGAGCCCTTTTGGAACAGGCTGGTTATTCATTTATTTAATGCAGATCTGTCTCTATGAAGTCACACCATGTACAGTTTTGTTTTCTATTAAGTTCTCACACCTGGTTTGTATTTGGTTTGCTTAACTGTGGATGGCAACAAATTTAACATAGAAAATTAGATGCAAATGAAGGAAGAGTTACAAAAAAAGAAATGTGTTTTTTAATAAACAAGAAAAAGCACATGAATTTAGCTCTGTAAGCGCTAAGACTAGAAGCTGTCACCCTCAGGGCCTCAGACTTGGCTCCTTGTCCAGTGCTTCCAGATGCCCTCCCTCCCCACTGCCTCTGGACCTGGGGTCCTCGTCACTTCATTACCCACAAGCCCTCTTACAGAGTCCTTCCTCCTGCTTTGCCCCAGGCTGTGGGGCTTCCATCTGGTGTAGTTCTCAGAAGCAACCAGCCTGGTGTCATCATTCAACACCCCTATTTAGACACTCCCTTAATGCTTGTTTAGTCTGGCTCATTGGGTGTTGCCCATAAAAAGCGCTTGACTTTTGTAATCACCACTAGAGCAGGCTGTGTGACTAATCGGTCAGTCCCCTGCCTCTCTGTTATCTTTGGTGAAGTGAGTCAGTTTCAGCTTTGGCTGGTGCTCATGTATCACTCCCTGCTCTCTGATGTTTGAGTCTATACTGTATTTGTTCCAGACTTCAGATGCTTTTTTTTAAAGTCTATTTGTTTTCTTCCTACAAACATATTCTATCTTCTTGCTCAAGAGTGGATCTATCACTACAGAAATCTGAGAAATTTTCAACAATGCTAGCCCACTGTGCAGAAACCCCCAAAATCATTTGTCTTCTGCCATTGGGCACTTGTATCAAAAATACACAGGTCATATACATGTATCAAGTATTTACAATGTGCTAGGTACTTTTCATAAAGCATTCCTTTAAAAATAAAGTTTAAGTTAGATGTAGTGGTGCATACCTGTAGTCCCAGGCTTTGAGAAGCAGAGACAAGAGGATCGCCACAAGGTGGGGGCCAGCCTGGGCTACACTGTGAATCAAGGACAGCCTGAACTACATAGAGAGATCCTGTCTGAAAAAACAAACAAACAAACAAACAACCCTCCCAAAAAAGACAATTTATTTTAGAGCAGATTTAGATTTGCACAAAATCTATGTAGACAGTACAGAGATTCCCATATATCCCACATCCAGTTTCCCCTACTTTTAACATCTTATATCTGTATAGTACTTGTTACAATTAATGTAAAGACATAATAATATATCAATATTGATACAACACGATTAATAGCCATACTTTATTCATATTGTTCTAGCTTTTATATAGTCTTTTTTCTCTCCCAGGACCCCATCTTAGACATGACATTACATTTAGTCATCGTGTCTCCTTAGTCTCCTCACAACTGACAGATTCTTTGACTATCTTTCACTTTGATGAACCTGAGAGTTTCAATGAGTCCTGGTCAGGAATTCTGTAGGATGCTCCTAGTTGGGATTTATCTACTGGGGCCAAGCATTCCTGGGAGGAAGATGACAAAGGTAGAATCCCATCGTTATCCCACCACACTAAGGATGCATATTGTCAGCATGACTCAGTGCTGTTGATATTATCTGAGGGGGTGCTGGTCAGGTTTCTCTACTGTTAAGCTGCCCTCCCTCCCAGTTCTGCACTCTTTGGAAGGAAGTTATTCTACCACACACCCTTAAGGGATGGGACGCTATGACATACCTCCTCCAGAACAGATATATCCATAAATGATTTGAAGTCTTTATTTAGTCATTTACTTATATCTGTATGGACTAAAGGATTTTGTTTTTATACTTTAGGTTATAATCCAGCACTTCTTTATTTAAGTTCTTGCTCACAGTTTTCCAGCCTTGGCCACTGGGAGTTTTTCCACTTGGCTCCCTTTGACATCTGTGTGTGTGTCTGTGTGTGTGTTTTAGAGCATGGGGGAAGTACTTTCTCAATTTCCAGCTCTACGAGATGTGCCAGTTTTTTCTTTTGTATTTCTTGCTCCAGACCTAGAATCAGTCACTTCTTCAAGGAGCCTTAGTCCCTTTTATTGGAGAATGTTGTCAGAAATCAAGATCTGGGTACTAATGTTGATGGGGTGACTTCAAGTGGCAGCTAAACAAGAAAGGAAATATATGAGCTCGCAATAACCCATGCACTTACACTTTTCCATAGATACTTCTGTATGGGACCATTTGTGTCTCTATTAAGCTAAACATGCATGCAAAGGAATTTCTTCCACTCTGTCCATTGCCACACAGATCATTCTAGCTTTCTTCCCTTTCTCTAGCGGGAAGAAACCTGGCTTCCCCCATCCACCACCTATTTATGTAACCGTTCAATTCCAGTACGCATTTGCTTACTTGTTAAATTTCAGTATCAGAATTGTTAACCCATGGGAGTCATTTTCTAAGACTTAGCAAAGAAGAAGGAGAAATAAAACAGTCAGTGCTCTCCACATCAGTTATAATAGAATGGCAGATCAGAGAAGAGAAAAATTCAGGGATTTGCTTTTGAATTTTAGTTCAATTTCTGTGAAAAAGTAATTTATTTTCTCCCTGAAACTGC
Source organism: Dasyprocta punctata (assembly GCA_004363535.1). Classification (NCBI taxonomy): domain Eukaryota; kingdom Metazoa; phylum Chordata; class Mammalia; order Rodentia; family Dasyproctidae; genus Dasyprocta; species Dasyprocta punctata. Next base: position 66,395 of record RJWM01001586.1, read on the forward strand.
AACCTCTTGACTCAACGCTTCTTTTGTTCCCTTCCCCCTGCGCCACCACTCAGCCATCACCACCCCAACCAGCGGGGGCCACCTTAGTGCGCATCACCCCGTCCTGAGTTGGGAGGCAGCAGGCACAGCAGGAAGTGGTGGCAGCTGACCCAACTATCAGCAGATGGACACTGACTGATCTAAGATTTTCACACAAGAAGAAGAGGGAGCTATGGGGAGTAAAATGGCTTTGGCATCTACCCTTCGTCAAGACCCAGCCACACCTTTCATAATCTGTGTCCCTTTATTGATCTGTCATCAGTAAATCAGTTGTCCAGGTGCTACATCCAATGGATCCATTTCATCCATTGCTAGCTGGAAACTTTAGGAATAAACCCATGCTCACTTTCCAAATATGGCCTGATGCCTGGAAATTTATGCCAATATATGGGAAAGAACAAGTATTCGTGCAGAGGGAAATGTAATGTTTGCCCTCACATGAGAAGATTCAGAGTTTAGGTTTCTTGAAAATAGAAAAGAGCATAGTGGAAGGAAAGGAGGCTCCAGAGACCTGAGTTTGAATCCTAATGCTTCTTAATAGTGGTACCACCTTGGGCTAATTATTTGCTGATGTTTACATGTTTAAGTGATATGTTTTATTAGTATCAGGAATGACCTGTGACAGAACCCATAGAATTTTATAGTGAAGAGTGAATCTTTCGTTGTGGTTACACCTACAGTCCCAGAGGCCAAGGCAGGAAGATCACAAACCTGGACTGGGCTATTTAACAATTTAGCAAGACCCTGTTTCAAAAAAAAAAAAAAAGGAATGAGAGAAAAAAGGGAAGGAGGGGAAGAGAGACAGCGAGAGAGCACACTGAGGGTGCAGCTTAGTGTGAAGGCCTTTGGTTCAATCCCCAGTACCCTCCTCTCCCCAAAAAGTGAATATTCATGTCTGCAAATTTATAAATGATTTAGTGGAGGAGTCCTGGAATGGAATTCAGAGCACAGCCAAACATTTGCTGCACAAGAGTATAAGACAGCTTTGCTGAAGAAGGTGGAGAGAAAAGACATCAACTCTCTTACACTGCGAATGAGTGGAGTCTCAGACTAACACTGTTAGGCAGAAAGCGCTACATAACAGTGTGCTTTACTTGGAAGTGGATGTTAAACTTCCAGAAAGCACCTCTAAAGTGAGGGATGTACTCTTTGTGTTGCTCCTTTCTCTTGGGGAGGAACATCCACCTTGAATGCCTCCCTGGTGTGTAAGACAAGAACTGAAAATGATGGAACAAGAAGAAATGGAAGAAGCCTATTAAAAGCATCATACCACAGTGATATACACACATCCACATTTATAGCAGCACAATATGTAATAGCTAAATCTTAGAATCACCCCAAATGCTCATCAATGGATGAATGGACAAAGAAGTGGTTTTTTTGTTTGTTTGTTTGTTTTTTATACAATGAAGTATCACTTAGCCTTTAAGAGGGATAAACTTGAGACATTTCTAGGTTAACCTTGAGACCATAGTGTTAAGTAAAATAAATCAGACACATATGTGTAAATATCACATTGTTTCTCTGGTGTGAGAAACCGAAAGTGTAAATAAGGACCAAAATATATAATAGATATTGTGAAATAAGAAGAAAATATTCACTAGAAAGAGGTGTTGAGAAAAGGAAGGGCAAAGGAAAAAAAGGTAACAGAAGGAAAAATAAAAACAGAGCTTTTGTAAATAAGGAGGGGGAAAGAGGTTAAAGTGAAGGTAGGAAAATGGGAAAAAAGAACCTAGATATACCATGTACAGGTACAAATTCCCTATGATACATGTGATCAGGTATACCAAGAATGGACCAATAAAATTAATTTTTAAAAAGGAGAAGAAGAGGCCAGGAACCAGATATAGACCCCCAAGATCACTCTACCATGACCAACCTAGCACATCCAGAAGCACAGTTTATTAATCTTCTAGGCAGTTCCCAAGCTAATCAAATTGATTGGTAAGCTTAACTGTCACATTTGTATTCTCATCTTCACAAAAGTCTGTTAAGTGAGCCTGAAAACAATATCAATTTAGATTTTGCTTCTTTTATATCAAAATCACGCACTGAATTTTGGGAGAAATGCCAAGAAATGTAACAGAAGTCGCTTTGACATGAAAGTATATGTTTAGGGTCTAAAACAACTAAAATATTAAGAAAATAGTCATTCATAAATAGCAGTTCTCATTTAAATAATTCCCATGAATAGGTATTAATAGCTCTCTCCCTCCCTTTCTCTCTCTTTCGCCCTGCCCCCCTCCCCAAACTTTTGTTATTACACTGGATTTAGGAATTGCTGTTTACGGAAAGAGCAGAAAAGGAAGCTGGCAGTTAATAGTTGCTAGGTATCCATTTCAAAATGGTTACTTAGCAACAGTTCCAGGTCATAGCCACAGTTCAGAAATTTACCTGAGCTACTTATTCACTCTGCTAACCTTCTCACTTATGTGGTTTTCAAATAGGAACTGCCTCTGGGAGGTATGTGAGCTGACATTCAACTGACCATATTTCGTTTGTCTTATCTCACCCTCTGCCAGGGTGAATGTGTTTGCTGTGCTTATAAAAATGACAACAAAAAAACCCCCACTCACGTTGTTGACCAAAATCTGACAGTATTTGGAAAAAAAAAAAAACTTAGGCTGGAGATACAGTTTGCGGTAGAGCACTTGCCTGGCCCTGGATGCAATTCCCAGGGTCACAAAAAGAAAAAAAAAAAAAAAAAAGAAAGAAAGAATGAAAGAAAAAAGAAATCAAAGTTCTAGATGGCAGATGATGGCAATGTTAAAAACTAAAATCTACTTTTAAGTAAGGATTAATAGTTTATTCAAACTCACAAAATAAATTGGAAGAGTTTAAGTTCGGTTTAAATAATTTTCACAAAAGTGAAACATAGTTCTAAAAACACTCACTCTAACCCAGCCTCCTAAATCTTCATCTCCTTCTGTTCAGTTCCAAGACACTAAGACACATATCCATAAAAGGAGGAATACACAAAGTATCAGTGATGGTGGCACTGATATTCACATTCTGTCATTAAGCTGGACATTTACTTCCTTGGTATGAAGCCTCTTTCCTTTTTTACATCTACTTTCCGTGCTTCAAACCAAGTGGGAGCAAGCCAGGTGTGGTGATGCACGCCTGTAATCCCAGCACTCAGGAGGTTGAGGCAGTAGGATCGTAGCAAGATCGAGACTAGCCTGGGCTACAAAGTGAGGTTGAGGCCAGCCTGAACTGCACAGCAAGACCTGTCTCAAAAATAAATAAATAAATAAATAAATAAATAAATAAATAAATAAATAAATAAAAAATCAGTGGGAGCGTGTGACATCCCGAAGGCAGCAGAGCTCTCTGTGGACGAGGACTCACACCACCCTGCCTTATGCTGCGGTTTCTCCAGTACAAAGGATGCTTGGATTAGAATAAGCAACTCCAGTGCAGAAGGCTTATGTCCTGGGAAAGACACTGAGGTTCAAAGAGAACAGACAGCCAGATACTGGGCTGACAGATTTATTCCCCTGAAATAGCTACCTGTCTGACCAGATCCAAGCCACTTAAAGCACACAGGCCTCGCTGTCCTTCACTACAAAGTTGAGTCCAAGGTCTTTTCCAGTAGACACTCTGTGATTCTTTTTTAAATTTTATTTTTAATATATTTTTTAGATTATTTGCTTTTTGCTTTTCTTTTCTTTTTTTTGTGGAGACAGGGTCTTGCTCTGTGGTTCAACTGGGCTCAACGCTATGTAGCTGCAGCTGGCCTCAAACTCAGGGAGCTCCTTCTGCCTCAGCCTCTCAAGTGCTGAGATTCCAGGTGTGCAACACCACACCCAGCTTTACTTTGTGATTCTAAGGGAAGCAAAGGTCATTCTGGTGAGGTAAGTAATCTGAGGGAAAATTACTTATAGGGCTCCTTTCCAAGTGATGTGTCACTGCTGTTGTAGTATGGAGTATGTGTGCGTGCATGTGTGTGTGTGTGTGTGTGTGTGTGTGTTGTAGGGTGGGTAGGAGGACACAGAGAGATTCTTACCCTTACACAGCAATAGTTAAAAGCACGTTGAAAAAACCCACTGAGCTCTCTCATGTTCAGGCAAACAGGAATCAGGGCCTCTTGACCTCAGGGTCCCGCGGAGACTGCCCGGAAGCCTGAAGAGTCCATCCAGCACTGCTGAGACAGCACCCTCGCAGCACGGAGAGGAAGCTGAGGGGCAGTGCAGGCATCCTCGGGGCCCCAGCTGGGTGAGCACGGCGCTCGCTGGGCAAGAGTGTGGCTGGCACTCAGCACTGAATGAACCCCTGATTGTCACATCAGCCCCCATGGAAATAACTGGCGGTCATCTAGGGAGAAGGGGGAAAAAAAAAAAACAAGCAGTCTACCCTATTCAAACTTCACTTTTAAAAGTAAACTGTAAGACTGGAGTGTAGCTCAGTAGTACAGTGCTTGTCTGGCCTGTGCAATGCTCTGTGTTTGATCCCCAACAGCATGAAGTGAGCCAGCAAACAAACTTGCACTGTTGCTAGGGTGTTATTATTCTGGCCATTGTCTGCTTACATATTTCTTCGCTATTTCTCTGGCATAGCTGTTAAATCTAAGACCTCGGACTGGAGGTGATCTGCGAAGTGCATAGAGCTATGGGAGCCTGTGCCAGTGTCTCCGATCTTTCTGCCCCTCCACAACTCTCCACTCTCCCTCCCCACTCCCCTCCAGGCCTCCCAGCCCAGGCCTGGGCGCTGTCCAGCTGTCTGAGGGCCCTCTGGCTTAGGGAGCTGCTCACCTCTTCAGTAGCTCTCTGTGACCGTACTTTCATTTCTCCTGAAGCTTCTCTGGTGGGTTTATTCAGACCCCACCTGCATCCTGTTCCTTCTTCATGTGGCCCTAAGCTCCATGGAAAGCCCCTGGCTATGGGCTTTCAAGTTTTCTACCTGCCCCTGGCCCCTCGCCTAGGAGGTTTTTGATCCTGTTTGTTGCCTTTATGAACTCTCACACCTGCCATTCTTTGAATCTCAGCTAAAATTCTTCAGGTATTTTATTATTTCCTTCCTCAGCACCCCAGACAACTACATACCGCAGCAGTCTGACTAGCTGGGGCCCAACTTTTCATTTTGATTTTTATATGTCAAGCTTTGAGCACAGAATCTTCTTAATACATGCAGAATGAATAAACAGACCTGTATCCTAATAATGCCACCTTGAATTTCTATTTAGTGCAGGGTAAGGAAGAGGTATGTGATAAAGAAATTTGCAAGCTGAGATACGGGAATTTATATTAACCATGTAAGTATTTTATGGAAAGTCACCTTGAAACAAAGGAAAATGAGGCCAGATAATCTCTACAGTCCCTTTCAGTTTCAAAGATCTTATCTAAAAGGAAGGTCTCTGTAGCAACCATGGACTCATTTTGGTTAAAAAATGGCTCTTCTCAAAATTACATTGCTTGTCAGGACTGTTAAACCTCCTAAACCAGCTAGTGCGAATTATTACAAGTGGAAGCCCCCGGGGACAGTGAGCACTGGAGAAGTGTGCTTTGGACGAAAGACTTTCCTGGCACCCGGGCCACAGCTGGGGCGCTAATCTATGCTTCTGGACTGGAATCCACTGTTGGCCCAAGTTCCTGGCTCATGGGCACATACTCTCCACAGTGTGAAGAGCCTGGGAAACTTAGTGATGCCTCTCTTTTCTCACCCATGAAGGGTGATAATAACAGTAAATCTCTCAGAAGAGAAAACCAAAGTCCAGCATCTCTTTGGGTGGCTCTGGGGCTCTGCAGATTTTCCAGGAATGGATTGGTCAGTTACTGCTCTGAGCTGGAGATGGGGTTGGGGACGAGCTGGTCACAGCACAGGGCCCGTGTGAAGACTAAGTCAGGTGGGGCACACTGTGCAGTCCTGATCTGCTGGCAATATGGTGTTCCCAGTATTTCAGGACAGTTGGGAGCCATGCCCTGCTGGGGAGCACTGGTGGTTTAGATTCTGGAGTCTACACCCTCTTCCCATGGAGGATCTTGGCCATTCCCTGTGAACTGAGCGGAGGTATAACGCACACCAAAACTTTGAACTGCGAGTAAGAAATGAAATGCAAGAAGGTTGATCATCTGTAAATAATCAATCTTCCTACTTCACCTTTGGAAGTGACACCCACAGAGAACTTTGTTCTCGAAAAGTTCAGAGCACCCAGTGCTGAGCCTAACCTCACACAAACATGCAGCTTTGGATCAGGATCTCAGAGAAGGGGATGGAGAATCTTCATTAAATAAAGCCCCATTGGTCATCCTAGTGTGCTTTAAACCCTTGTTACTTCAACAACAGAATGGGCATCACTTTGGAAATGCAGATTCCAAGGCCCTGCCCCAGACTTGCTGCATCTGTGATTATTTTTTAAAAGACAGAATCTTGCTATGTAGTCTAAACTGGCTTTGAACTCATTGTGTAGTCCAGGCTGGCTTCAAAGTGGATTCTCCTGCCTCAGCCTTCTCAGTGTTGGGATTACAGGTATATACCACCATACCCAGCTTTGAATCTGCCATTTAAAAAATAAATTGTGCAAAGTACACATAACACAAAATCTACCATTGCAGAAATGGTACAGTTCACTAGTGTCATTTCACTCATATTGTGGTATAACCCATTCCCAATATTCTTTGCATTTTGCAAAATTGAAATTTGATGACATTTAAACAACTCCCCATTCTCCCCATCCCCCACCCCAGTCTCCAGCCATCACCCAGAATCCACATTTCAACAAAATCCCCAGGTGATCCTTATGCCTACAGGATGAAAATCGAAAATAATAAAATCAAGAGCCTTGAGCAAGTTTGGGGAGGCAGCCAGGTCATTTCCATAGGGCAAGGTAAGGGGTGAAGCAAGGGAAACCAGTCAGCAGAATCGCAGCAAAGCTCTCTGGGTAATGCCGATGAGCGCTCAAGTTTGAGGGCAGCCACCTAGGAATTAGAGAAGCATATTCATGCCCGAGACCGTCTCAAAACAGCTCACCCTTGTGAATTTCAGTCAGATCTAGGGCTGATCTCTCCACATTTGTTTAACCTGCCTTTGAGGTAGGTTCACCACACTTTTCCCAGTTCTATGGTCATTATGATTTTAACTTTGCCAGTGTAACCATACTTTGTCATCAAAGTTAGAAACTGGGGATGCTTGCTGGATGTGGTAGTGCATGTCTGTAATTTTCAGGAGGATCATAGGTTCAAGACCAGCCTGGGGTACATAATAGATTTAAGACTGGCTTGGACGATAAGGTTAGACTCTGTCTCTAAACAAAATAACAACAACAGAAAACAAAACAAGGAGAAAACCAAACTACCAAGAAAGGAAGGAAAGAAGGAAGGAAGGAAGGGAAAAGGGAAGAGAAGGGAAGGGAAGGGGGGGAGGAAAGGAAAGGGAAGGGAAGAGGACAGAAGGGAAGGAGGGGGGGGAGGGGAGGGAAGGGAAAGGAAAATGTCCTAGTAAGGATTTAGCATTTTTTTTTTTTGAGAGCATTAGTCAGAGCATTCACATGCACCATCATGGTAACACAGAAAGATGATGGAAAGAGCAGTAAGATTGTAGACCTATTAGTGGGAGGGGGTGAAAGAGGTTGGTAGGAAACAGAATTCTGCAAACAAGGTGTGGGCATCAAAGGGAAATACTGATTGTACGGGAGGTCATAGGGCCATTCCACTTTATAACCTCTCAGTTACACTGACATGGCTATGGGAAATCCAACAAGCAGAGGAGCAAAGTGTTTGTGAAAATAAATAGCTATCTTTTAGAAGCTTTAATACTTCAGATGCAAACAATCCATCTAATATTTTAGAGGCAAGTCCCTTCCTCATTGCCTGTCAATATTTCCTACCATAGCCTTCTGTTCATTTTCCTAATAGCATTTACCACAATTAACAATTGTCATGCTCATTATCTACCTCCAGTGGATAAAATAACAGCAGTAGCTATATGAGCCAGGATAATTGGTTTTGCTCACTTCTTCTTCACATACAGACTCTTGAAAAATATTTAAATGAAACAAATACAGTACTCAATGAACCAATATACTGATCAACCCTGCTGTGCATCAGATCGCTTCCACTTTGCAGCCCCAAACCGCCTGTGTTAGTTTCCATCACTATAACAGAATACCCATAGTGAACTCTTAAACAGAAAAGGTTAGTTGAGCATGGTGGTGCATGTCTGTAACCCTGGCACTCTGACAGGCTAAGACAGAAGGACCACACGTTCAAGCCCAGTAATGTAAAATATGTGAATGAAGATAAGGGAGGGACGGAGGGGGAGAGAGAGAGAGATTGATTGATTGATTGATTGATTGATTTTGGCTCACAGCTTTGGAGGTTCCTGCTTCTGTTTCTTTGGGCCTATGATGAGGTAGCACATCATAGTAGGAGTGCATGGTAGAGCAAAATCAATAAATACCGTATTGTCTCCCTAGTGTAAGAAACTGAAAAAGTATATATGATCCAAAATCTATAATAAATACTATGGAAGGGTACAAAACAGCTCGAAGAGCAAAAGTAACTGGGAAGGGAAAAGGGGGAAATCGGGAAGGGAAAAGGAAAAGATATAAATCTGTATATATGTATATGTAAGATAACTAAAACGAACACACTGCTGAATGTATTCGTTATTGAGAAAGAACAATTAATACTGAGATGAGTAGATCAATTTTACATGTCTATATCTGTTAATGTAAACAACCATTTTAAAGATAACGATATGCAATATTCCAACCATTGTCAAGTTTCTATTATCCTGTTTTGTAAACCTGTAATGTTACTGTTGTACATTTACTCTAGTCGTTTGTTTGTCTGTTTTGTTTTTTGTCTTTGTTATATATGTCTTTTTTCTGCTTAAATAAAAAAAATAAATAAAAATAAAGAAAACATTTGATTGGAAAAACATCCACCTATTACCTTATGAATTTTTCTCTGACATTACATTGAGAGCTGTTTCATTGTGACTATATTAAAAGCTGAAGGATTTATTAGTTTTTTTACCCAACACTAACGTAAAGGCCTTTTGCTACAGGAACATTTCCTTCTGTCTCTTCCTGTCCTGTAGCACTGAAACCTGCACTGAGACACATGAGTCTGGCATGAACTTTCATGACCCCAATTAAGTGCAATTTCACATGAGAAGCAGTGTTTGGTCCCTGAATATTTCAATACCCTCCAAGCAAACTCTCTTGAATGCCACTCAACTAAACATTACTGATATCATAAATCTAATTGATTTCTGTTGATATGCCATAGTGTCTGAGGTAGGTTCCACTTTTTAAGTCAGATGTTTATTTGCCTTACCTTTAACAGGCGTGAAAGTATATGAAAAAGACAGCATCTTTAAATCATCAAGCTTTTAATTTTGTTAGGACAGTCATAGGGAATAAAACATTGTTTCCCCTTATCTAATCTCCTATTTTCTTTAGTGAAAAATTCCCAATTTTCAGTGGGTGTATTCAGTCCATGTAAAAGATGACCTTTTCTGAGCTGACTTGGTCTGATTACTAGGTGTTTGCAATAGGGTTGTAAGTGAAAGTACCACTATGCAGTATTTCCGGGATAGCTCCTTGTTAAGAACTATGCTTTTTAGTCTCATGCTGTCGTCTCAGAGCATGGATTAGATGACCAGAGTGCCATTCACCTTCCTGATCCATGAGTACAGAGACCACACCCTAGAAATTACAGCATCAACAGCCTGAGAGAGACTGAGTCCTTAATGAATTTGAGGTGCCTTGCCTCAGCAACCCTAACCTGCCTACGTGCAAAGTCCTTTTACAAGAGAAAGTGGCCAACTGTTAATGCAGCTGATCCTAGCGTGAACAAATACAAGTTATAGTTAAATCATACTTATGCATATTCAATTAATATGAATAAAGTTAATTATAGCTACTTAATGCTGTTTCCATAATGATAAATAGTTAATAGCCTAATTGTTCTGAAATGCTGGCTGTGTGTAGTATTTAATTTAAAACGTAAAATAAAATACTAAGACATTTAAGAAAATGTGGTTGATATGCACAACCAATTTTAAATATCAGTAAATAGACCTAAATTTCTCTGTACACTAATGATTATCCTTTAAGGAAAACATACATAAAAACAACACCACAATCTAGTCAAAAGAAAAGCATTTCTTTTGTTTTAATGGATATTACTAGCAATTTTTGTCTTAAATTTTAAATCAATTTTGGATGTATTTGTTATGCTAGACAATTTTTTATCACCAGTAAGAAAAGAAAGCCGGTACCCTAGGAACACATACATGTTAAGATTTGGTTTTTGCTTTCCATTAAAAAATGAGCAGGATAGAAAGAAGACAGAGACAGCATAGAGATAAAGCAAATTAAACTGAATGAAGTGGAGGGTCAGGAAGATGATAGCAGAAGGCATCCTACAGGTTGGCTGGGACCCAGAGGTAGTGCGTATGTCTACCATTTGAATAATGAATTTCTGTGTACAAAATCCTACCATGATCTTAGAGATAGATGTCAAAACCCAGGGAAGTTTGACAGGGGTTATTGGTGGGGGGAGGGAGGGCTACAAATGAATAACAGGAGGATTTTTTTAATGATTAAGAAAGTATGAAGTGTCCACACTCCAACTTCTTATGATACCAAGTTTGGCTATGATGTTTGTCACGTATATAAATACCACACAGTGATTCAAGTCATATATATGAAATCAGAAAATAATTCGGGTTTTATACCTAACACAGTGTTTTAGAGACTTCTTTTGTGAAAAAATACAAAATTAAGTTCAAAGACTTGGTAGAGACCCAGGAAACAAAAGTTCCCAAGCCTTAAACTTTTAATTTCACCAAATATCTTTCTGATCATTAATTATACTTTAAAAATGATCAAAAGAGGGATCATAGAATACAACTTGTTCTGTTAGCTTTTTCCCCCTGTATATCTTGGGTACCTTTCTCAGTAAGAGTCTAATTCATCTTTTAAGAGAGTTATATGGTTCCTCCATGCTCATTGCATACCTATTGGAGATGTCAACAGTTTCTACAGTTTGGCCCCCTTATGGGTTGGGGATTCACTATACAACAAAAGAGGTTGCAACATGATAAACCCCAAATAAGTGTCTGTTGAACGGGTATATTGTTAAAAGCTGGGTTGCTTCCAGGTTTGACAGGGTTAAAAGATAGGATCTCTACTTTCCCCTTCCCTGGCCTGGAGAGCAAGAGGAGAGAACAAAGCACACTATTCTGTCCCCACCCCTGGCCTTCTGTCCCTCTTCTGTTTACTCTCCCTCCCACATGCCCTGAGATGTCATCACCCAGCTGGCTGCTTCAGATGGGTGGGAAGCATCACTGAACAGGTTTGGCCAGAAAGTAGGATGATGTTTTGGGAATATGTTCTAGATTTTAAAACACATTTTACTTTACATGGCAAGTTTCCTAAACATTGCTTTTTCCATTAATGACTGCAAAATCCTATACATAAAACTTGCCCATAATGGTAAACTGAGGGTATCAGGCACATTTGACTATTGTGATCCAAAAAAAAAAAAATTATGAAAAATGAACAAAAATTTCACAAAGTCAAAGAGTATAGGACTGTAGAGATAAAATTACCTTTTATTTTCAGTTGATCGAATGGATGATAGATATGTCTAATTTAGCAGGGTTAAAAGGCATTATCGGTTTGCTAGTGAGTAGAGACATAATCTGGCAAAAATAGACTAAAAGTAGTAGTGGGAGAAACTGTACCTTCAACATCAGTTATCCTACTGACGATGAAAATTTGAGTTGATTGAGTCATGACAAACCTGCACTGTACCACTGAGCTGCACCTCAGCCCCTGTTTTGGTGTTTTGAGTAAGGAAATCTATATACTCACATCCCAGAATAAATCTTGGGATCATTCATGGGAGACAGTGGAATATGAACCTACCAGCTTCTCTCATTTTCAGCCTCCTCCCAGCCTAGACAGGGGCCACTCTGCTCCTCCGTGGACTCAGTCATGTTCCCCTGAGGAACCTCAGGCAGCAGGGGCAGGCAGGCAACACAAGACCAGGTACCGCAGTCACTTTGTACTTTCTCAGCTTTGACACCAACTCACTAGAGCCAGAGCTCTGGCTTCATTCAATCTGCCCAAGTGGCTGCTGATGAGATTCAGGATTATACTGCCTCAAAATATTCTAAACTGAAAGAAATGGCAGATGCAGGAAGACCTCTCTTTCTATCCTTCTCCTCTGCAGCAGGTCAGATGTCTCTCACATGAGAGGTGCCCTCCCCATTTCAGGAGGAGAGGAGCATCCTTCCTTACAGGGACACAGTGAATTTGAATGAACAGGCCTTGCTAACTCCTCACTCCAGTTTATTTCTACTAAATTAGATTCTTTTTTCTTATACTTCTCCGTGACTATTCACTTCTTCCTCAAATCTTGCATTAAAAAACATATACATGCTTATCCATTTCTTCAGATCTTCCTTTCCCTTACAAAGATTCCCATGTCATATAAAACATGAAATCTGTATGCTTTTCTCATGCTAATCAGTCTCTTGCTTTAGGGACCCCAGTCATGACTCTAAAATGAAAATGTGCTTCGCTGCATTGCCAAGCACAAAGTTTAGTAACCAGATTGCAAGTCTATCCCACAGTGCCCTCAGATCCTCAAGCTGTCTCGACATGTCTTGATATCCCAGTTTTTCTAGAACTAGAGCCCCCTGTGGATTTTATGAACGTTTTTGTTATTTGTCCATCTGCCACCCCATCCCACTTCCTAACATAGTTACCTCTCTGCCATGCGCCCCAGGCCTCTCACAGAAAGCTGATCCCAACCCAGGCTCAAAAAGTGGGTTCTGACACGCTGAAGGTCATTGGCCAACTACAGTCTGTTGGTCCGTTTATCAATTTGGGAATGCTCAAGTGACCCAGGCCATCCAATAGGGTGGATCTCAGTCTTTTGCTTGGAATACAGGGGCAGAGAAGCTCTGCTTCTCACTGGATATGAGCTAGAAGACATTTACCTCCCATGACCACTAGCAAAAATCAGTCGAATATTCACCAGTGTTGCCCTTTTTCTTCTGGGCACGCAGTAAGTCTACATTTCCCAGTTTCCCTTGAAATCAATGGTCATGAGTCTGAATCGCAGTCAATGAAACGTGGGTCTGATTGACATCTTGCCAACTAAACCTGACCCCTTAGGAGAGTCCTTCAGTTTCTTTCCCTGTCTGCCACCTGAATGGAGCAGACACACAGGATCGAGGCAGACAGAACCACACAGGAAGAAGCCCGGGTTAACACACAGTAGAGAGCGTTCCAGGACCTATGGTTGAGCAGGAACCCAGAATTGAACAGCTGCATAAAGAAATAAATTAATGTTGCATTAAAATTTGAGGTTGTTGGTTAAAATGTTAACCTTTCCTGATTAATTCTCTTCCTTACCTCCGAGCTTTCCTTTTGATGATCCCATAAATTCTTTTTATTGTTTGGACATGTTTGAGTTGGATCTTTTGTTGCTACTTGGAACAAGAAAATGTTCCAGATCCTGCTCTGCATCCTAAACTCGTAATTGCCTGTGGCTTTTAGTCACGCTGTGGATGCTTATTTGACTCTGTTCCTGTCTGGCATTCAGTGTCACCCTCCTTAGCAGAGTGGATCTTGTTTGGTTACAGCTTAGGTAGCAATTGTGGTTAGGTGCTTTGTCTATTTTCTTCATTCACTAAAATAATACTTTCTTTTCCACTGCAAATTTCTCTTCTTTAAGGATTAAGTATAATCACCTTCGGGTCTAGGCTACTCCTAGTTAATTACTTAATGCTTCCTACTTACGGTACTTATTTAAAAGCCTGGAGCTGGGCATGGTGACACATGCCAGTACTTCTAGCACTCATGAGGCTGACGGAGGAAGATTGTGAGTTCAAGGCCCGCTGGTGGTACATGGCAGGTCCTAGGCCAGCCTAAATTGTGTAGTAAGACTATTTCAGAAAACAGAAACAAAATAAGAAGCCTAATAGCACAAGATAAGAAAAACACGTAAATCTGGACAAGGGAACCTCATCTTTCCTTTCATGAGGGTTATAGTTCTCCATCAGATCAATGCATTCACAACTCCTCTTTCCATAAGTTTTTTGTTTTTTTTTTAAACAGGGACTGAGAGGCAAATAACAGAGGTCAGTAGGACAGTAAAGTGATCTGGCATTGTCATCTGCATTGTCTATTTAGCAGCCTCTTGTTTAAGGGTCACACTCTTGTTATAATCATATTCACAAGCAACTCACCATTAAGAAAATGCCAAAATAGCCCATAGAGCAAAATTTTTACTTTTGGTGCTGGAGGTTGGACCCAGTGCTTCGCACATGCTAAGTATGTGATCTTCCCTGAGCTAACCCCCAGCCAAGTGCTTTTCTCCCAGTATTTCTACTGCCCACCTAAGAGCCTTCCTGCACCACCTGCTCCATCAGTCTCTACACCAAATATCAAAATCACCATCAACAATTTTGCCCTGCTCACCCTGATTCCTTTCCTTTCTGCCTCTATTGCATTGAGCATCGGAAGCACCAACATTATTAAGAAAAAGTCTCCTTTCTCAATAAACTCGTAGGAAAGAACTTGGAGACAAACAGGTATATATTTCATTGTAATAAAGCATGTGAAAGGCTAGGATAAAAAATGGGCGCAAGATGATGAAGGAGCACATACAATGGCCACTGAGTCCAATATGAAGCTTGTTAAGGTTTTCAGAGGAAAACTGATGCCTAAGTTGAGCCACAAAACACTGAATACTATTTGAACATAAAACATGAAGCAGGAAATGCTGGGATCTGATGGGTGAATTGATGTGATTAGGCAGGACAGTGGAAGCAGGGCATAGAAGAAGTATCCAAGCATGGCTTTGAATTATTTTTTCCTGTGAGAATTTAAATTTCTTAAGTGCAGGAACCTTACCTCTCTTGTTCACGCATATATCTTCGATACCCCAAGTGGTTCCTGGCAACTAAATGTGAAAATAAATATTTGTGGAACTGAGTCAAAGCTTGGAACTAACACCAGCAGTTATAGACCTCTAGGCATCACCTTGGCATCTGGGAGGCTGTAGGGGCATCAGTCCTGAGGCTAATGCATAGCCCAGGTACTCAACTGAAAGTGACCTCACTACGGCAGTGAGGGCAGGGTCAGGAGCAGGGTGCATGGTGGAGAAATGCATACACGGTAAGATTAGCAGGTATCTGTTAACTGTGTATGGGAGATGAAAGACAGACTAGGCTGACTGTTACTGATAAGAATACAGAAGGAGGTCCAGAGTGGAGGAGAGAGTAACTGACAAGAAATCTACATGGGTAGAAATTTGTTTCTACAAAATCTTTCTGGCACTGCCCTTTTCATTATCCACTTTTGGCCCTTGGGGATCCCCTGGAGAGCTGCCATTCAAGTCACATTTATGTGGTCATATTCATTCAAGTCACATTCAGGTAATTTTGAAATTTTATAATTTATGAGATTACAATTTGGCCAAAGCAAAGGACACATTATCTTTTGAATCCTGACTTTTAGACTACATTATGTATGGCCACATTCCAACTCTACCCATTCTCACTTTATATTTTGTTGTTAATTGTTATATTACACAAACATGATAGACATACACAGAAATAAAAATAAACTTTAAAATGAATATCTCAGTTCCTCTCCTACCTAGGTTAAGAAACATCAACTACATTTTAAAATAATTTTCCAATCAAAAAAGTAATATGTATTTAGTGTAGATATTTTTGAAAGTGTAGGAAAGAATAAGGAAGAGGGAAAAAATATGTATACATAAATACCCTGTAGAAGACCAAGTGGAAGGCTTTCCTCGAATGCAGAACTATTACTTCCACATTGTTTAAACTGAGTCCTGTCTCCATGTATTGATATACACAGAGCTGGCTATGTTATTTCTTTACCCCTTCGATTGGCTCTAAGCAATGCAAGTAAGGCTAGTTAAGATACTGATAAGTAACCTTCAAGGCCAACTAACGATTGTTTCCTCACATCATGTTCCCTGTTAAATGGTTGAACACAGTGGGATGGCAGAACCAGAAAGTGCCAAGAATGTCAGTTGGGCACGAGTCTCAAAATAAGAGGCTCTGACTTCCCAGGGTATAAAAATTTACATACCAAAAACTAAAGCAACAACCTCCTAAATTTATTCATAAGCTACCCCAATCAAGTTATGCAGACTGGTCTTTCTGCATATCTTTCTCCTAGTATATTGGAGAGGTGCTTGCTCTCTGCCCAGCTAGCTCAGCTCACCTTGTTCACGTAATTCCCACCATTCTCACTTCACTCATCCTTGAACCACTCCTTTCTTCATGAGATAATAGATTCTGGGAGAGGCCTTGGATCAGAACCTTTGTCCACACATCCTCACTTGGACTGGACATAGGACCCCTTGGCTGCCCATAACTTTGACTATGTCTTATCGTCTTTACTCTTGCTGTGGATTGCATTGTAGGTGGTAGATTGCAATTAACTTGCCAGGATTCCAATAACGTTTTTATGGGATTACAGATAAAACTTTCTGGATTGTGACGATGACTTGAAAATATTTGGATTACAATATACAATATTTGAATTGCAATATTCAATATTTGGATTACAATAATAGCATACTGTTATTACTTAAGAACAACTAGTACAGAACATTTGTACCTTTTCCTCAAATATTTTTATGTGGAGAATCATATTACAAAGAAGAAAAGTAAATTTGCATCTTATTCCCCTGCCTTTTTTTTGTACTGGAGTTTTAACGCAGGGCCTCCAAACTGAGCTATACTCTAGTCTTTTATATTTGTTTTGTTTTGTTTGTTTGTTCGTTTGAGCCAGGGTCTCACTAAGTTGCCCAGGTGTGTTTGAACTTGTGATCTTTCTGTCTTAGGCTCCCAGAGCTTTTCCTTCTTAACATAAGAGTGTCAGCATTTTTTCCTATTGCTACTATTGTAAATACCCTTTTAATAGCTGTAGGATATTGCATTGTAAGACTGTATCATAACTCTTAAACCACACTTCATTGTTGGACTCATACCTTATTTCATTTTTATTATTAAAACAGATTGTGATGCATGTCTTTTGCACAGACTTTTCTGTATTGTGTAAACTACTTCCCAAGAAGTAAAATCACCAGACCTAAACAAATAAATACTTTGAGGTTCTTAACACCCATACCCAAAGTGCCTTCCCCAAAGGTTCAAGCAATTAGTGTATCTACAAGCATGTCTTTCATAAACTCTTACAGATCTAGATATTTTTTGTTTTGAAAAAGCATCAAATCATCCATTTATTTTGATCCCATGTCCAGTTGGTAATAATATAAACCAACCTAATTTTTTAAATCCTAAAGGAAATATGTGTCAATGGGGAAGTCAACCTCAGATAATCAACAGTGGTGGTACTTTGGTGTGGAGCAAGTAGAAATGACAAATTAAAAGACCCTGAGGGCGTATCTGGCTGTGACTCAAGTCACATGCCTCTGTGTACTATCTTTTAGCTGACTGCGCTTACAGGACTTTAGAAGATACTAAGTTGTAGGGGTGTAAGATGCACTCTTAGCCAGCATCTCAGACATCATTTTTGATGCCCATGGGGTTTTTAGCAGTTCTTTTCTGTTCATGTGTAGTGAAAGTCACACCACTGGTTTCTGACCACCACTGTGGCCTTCCAACACCCCTTTCTTTAAAGGAAGTCAGACTTTTTCTCTACTTTCTTCTCTCCTTTACTCCTTCATCTTTAGTTGTTTTTTGTTTAAAAATATAAGTTCAGATTTTAAAAAAAACAATTACCCTTTTTGGTATTCACTAGACTAGTGAATCCAGAAATCATGCTTTTTTTGAACACTAGAAAAATTTTACGCATTATTTCTTCAAATATTGAATCCTCCTCAGTCTCTTTTCTTGCCTTCTAGGATTTTGATCTGATGTAATTTACGTGGATAGATATTTAATAGAATCATGGAATTATAAATTTTAAGTAATGATACTGTATTTTGTTTTAAGCATCCTTATTGCTCAAAGATATGTTTCTTCAAATGGCATGTTACTCTTCTCTGTCTTTTCCAGATCTTTTTTCATTGCCTTGTATTTTTATATTTTTGACTCTTTGTCCTTTATTTTAGTTTTACTTTTATTAGTATGTGTTTGCAGTATCTAATGGTTGCATTCATCATGGGGAATTGGTACAGGTACATCCTTGTTCTAAATTCTTGATACTAGCAAGCCCAGTGTGGGCAACTTAGTGACTTAGTAACATCTTATCTCAAAATAATAAAATAAAAGGACTGGAGATATAAATTAGTGTTCGAAGGCCCTGGGTTCAATCCCTAGTATTACACACAAAAAATCTTGTTCATAATGTATTCTGAGCTACTTTCAGCTCACTAATCCTTTCTTCTCTATCCAATATGTTAACAGAGATCCTGATCTATGTCTATATCTGTATCTATCTATCTATATCTGTATATATATTACAATAAAGATAATTTTTATAATCTTTCTTATATTTCCTGCTTCCTGATTTTTTTTTTTTTTTTTTTTGTGGCACCAGAGATCAAAGTCACAACCTTCCGCCTGCCAGGCAGGCACTTAAGCCACAGAGCCAAACTCCTGGTCCTATTTTTTGAGACAGGATTGCACTTGCACTATGTGGTTCAGGTGCCCACTTTGTAGCCGAAGCCAGCCTCAAACTCACAATGCTCCATCTACCTCAGAGTCCTGAGTGCTGGGATTAAAGGCGTGTGCCACCACGCCCGGCTTCTGAAAATATTTTCAGATTTATCCTTTATTTATTTAATCCTAGTAAGAAAAAGTGGACTTAAACATTCGCCCCTGGCATTCCAACCCATGGCGTGTGTTCCTGCTTTTTCTGTCTGCTGTTTGCAGGGTCCTCCCTCTCGCTGACTGGCTTCCTTGGGAGCTGGATTATCTTAACTGTGTGCCTTTGCCCCTGAGGGTGTCCTGAGGCCCAGGAGGAAGAAACCTCCTGGGTGGCTCATCAGGTGTTGCTGTCAAAATTTAGAAACCTGCTTGGGAACTACTGACACTAAAATGTAAACCTTAAGGTTTACTGGCCACTCACATGCCATGTGTCCAGAAAGCAACTAGAGGCAAGGACTGGACTGTGCTTAATATCAGTGAGGATTACTTTTTCCTTTCCTTTCCCTTTCTTTCTGCTGTGCTGCTCAGCTCCACGGTGTTGTAACACGTGAACCCCCTTGCTGCCTGAGAGTACCCCCTTGTCCTGCTCCTGTAAAGACGTAATGCCCTGATACACACAAGTTGTACTTTCCCAAGTGCCATGTGGCCGAGAGTACCACCCTGCCGTCCTGTTCCTGTAAGAACACAATGCCCTGATGAACACAAGTTGTTCTTTCCCAAGCGCCATGTTCCTGTTCTGTATTGTGCCACTCCCCCAAAACCTAGCCAGGTGTAAACCCCTCAACGAAACCGTCCCCCACCCCAGGTGTTTGCAGTTTTACTGCTTAAAAGCGGTTTGTTTCCTCAGCTCAGTGCGCAGTCTTTCCTATGTAAATGGGAATGCTGCGTCGCCAGGCCTGTGCTAATAAAGAGCTCTAATTTTTCCAATTGGCCTTTAAATTAAGAGTTTTTGTTGGGATAGAGCGTCGGTTACATCACACGGTAGCACTTCCTAGTCTCTGTGCTTGTGAGGAAGAAGAGCATGCTAAGTTCTGCCTAACTCACACTAAGGGCTTTAACATTTTGCAGTTAGGGGCTGGAGGTGCATCTTCTAGAACTGCTTCCCTGTGTCGGACCTCAGCTTCTGTTCCCTGCACCACACAGGGCTGACAGCTTCGGCCACCTGGACATACTCCCCGTTCTCTCAGGGCATACAAGCAGCCTTGCATCCCTTTTGTCCCAAGACATTATTCTGAAAGCAGATTTTATCTCAAAATTGGCCAGGGGGGCCCCAATTTTCAACTTTTTCAGTTTTTCAATCTTTTACAGAAAATTCAAAGAACCTAGCTTTCCATTTCTGGAAATAAGAATAAAAAAGAAATTTTAAATGTAATAATTAATAAAAGGTAGAATAGGTCAACAATTTTTGAGGGGACGAGGGAATCTATGGCTCAGTGGTAGTATGTGGGCCTAGCATGTGCAAAGCCCTGGGTTTGATCTTCAGCAATTCACTGCCAAAAAGAGTTCTTGCTTTGGGACTATGACAATTAAAATGTAAACGAGTGGCTACTTGATTTTATTAAAGTATAAAATATTTAGCATTAAGTCTATAGCATGAGTAATGTCATCTTAGCTATAACACTCTATGAAATTCCAATGAGTGCTTTCTCTCTCTCTTAACACCTGATACCCAATTGGCACAAGTGCTTTAAATAACCTGGGACGCAGATGGTGGCATCTACCAGTATTTAGCCATGTGACCTTAGGTTTCCATTTTCTCAAGTCTGAAATGAGAAGATTGAACTCTGAACTCTGAAATGAGGTCAATTCAGTTCAAAAAATAATCTAGCTTCTTCCAGAGATAATAATCCAGGTTAATCATGTTTCTGCTCTTTTCCCTGGAGAAGGGAAAGAAAAACAGGTTTATCCAGTTGCTACTTTTATTCCCCTCTCTTATCCACCCCCTCCCCAGAAAAAGTTTTGTGGCAACATACAAATATAAACCAATATAATGATACAGAAAAATACATTGAGATTTTAAAATTAGAGGAAGAGAGATGCAAAACTGTCTAGTAACCCAAGAAGAAAAGAAAAATTAATTATTAAACTTTTATTATTTGTAAAATAATAACAAGCCAAGGCAAGGCTTTTGTAGGACCTTGTTCTGAAAAAAACCTCCTATGGTTTTGCATTATTTTTCTACAGCTGCTATAACAACAAGCTTCAAACTAGATAATGTAGAGAAGTGCAAAAGTATTATTTCAAGTCCAAGAGGGCAGAAGTCTGAAATCGAGTTTGGTGGGGTTGCCTTCTTCTGGAGGTTTGTTATGGCTTGTATCTAGATGTCCTCCCAAAGCCTCATGTGCTCATAGGTGGGGCTGTTGAGCTGATGGATCACTGGTGTGTGACACTGAATCAGTCCACTGATGGGTTTATAGCCGGGTGTGGTGTTGGCAGGTGAAGCTGGTGGGAGGAGCTGGGTCACTGTGGGTGTGGCCTGGAATGGTATACATGGCTCTTCTTCCCTTGATGGCTGCTACTTTCCACCTGCCATGGCCCCTCTGCCATGTCCCCTTACCCTGGAGCCAGCCAACTATGAATTGAAACCATTACAACTGGGAGTTAAAATAAACCTCTCCTCTCCCAGCACTTGGGAGGCTGAGGTAGGTGGAGCGTTGTGAGTTCGAGGCCGGCTTGGGCTACAACGCTAGCACAAGGCCGACCTGAGCTACACAGTGCAACCCTGCCTCAAAAAACCAGGGCCGGGAATTTGGTTCAGTGACTTAAGCGCCTGTCTGTCAGGCGCGAGGTTCTGAGTTCAATCCTCGGTGCTGCAAAAAAAAAAAAATAAAAAAATAAAAAAAAATAAAAATATAAACCTCTCCTCCTTTAACTTGTGAGTGTTGGGTATTTTTGTCCCAGCAACAAGAAAGTAACTAAGACAAGCCTGTAAGGGACCGTTGATTCCATGTCTGTCACTAAGGTTCTGGTGGCTGCTGTCAGTTCTTAGCGACCCTGGGTTCTTACCGATGTATCCTGCACTCTGCCTGCTATCATGTGACCTTCCTCCCTATGTGCCTGTGTCTCTGTATCGTGTTAGTGCGTGTATGTGTGTGTGTTTCTGGAGATCAAACCCAGGACCTTCACACTTAACTACACTGCTAGTCCATTTTTAAATTTTTTTTTAATGTAAGACAGGATCTCACTAAATTGCCCAGGTTGGTCTCAGATTTGTAATCCTTCCTCCTGCCTCAGCCTCTCAGAGTGCTCGGTTTACAGACATGCACCATCTTGCCCAGTGAGGGATACGTTCTGAACATATGTTTTTGGAGGAACACAATCAACTCACTGCAGGAGTTTATCAAAAAGCCCTGAGAGATGTAAGAAGATGAAGTTTTACCTCCTTCAGCTGCTCTGCTCCCAGAGTACCCCAAAGTATCCAGCCCTCCTGCTTCCCATCACCCTGGATGTGGACTCCCTGACTGCTGGGATGTCCAACATATTCTGACAGATTGTTCTGGACTGCCAAGTACTAATAAGAAGCAATAACTGGATCTAGCGGTTATTTAGTATAAGAAACAGAAAACATGCTGTCAGCACTTCCTGTGAACCAAAGCTCCTTGGAAGAATACCAGATTTTAGAGTAAGGATCTGGTCAGCGTGGCTGGTCTAGGTCCTCCCTGGTGCTTGAGAGGGGCCCAGGCAGGCTGCAGACCTGGTGCGCCAGCCCTCGTCCACCTTTGCAGCCTTGCAAAGAGGTGGTCTTGTGTGCTCTCCAGGGCCAGGGACCCTTGCTTCCCTCCGGGTGTGGGCAGTCAGGCATATTCTAAGCCTGGTCAACCAGGAGTGGATCACAACACCGGGCTGTTTACGACGTCACAATACGTGGGCCCAGGGTCCCTGGCGCAAAGGGTGCAAAGATGCTCGGCTGCTGGTGGGACCTTTGCCCCGGCACTGCTGCCTAGCTTGGTGGGCGGTGGCAGTGTAGCCCTGGGGAATAGAAGCTTCTGCTCTGGTCGGTCTGTTTCCCACTCTGTCTGGCCCAGCTCCTGGCAGTGCAACACACCCACTGTTAGTTACTTTTCTCCTTGCTGAGACAAAATACCTGAATGCCAAAGAGAAAGCAGGGGAAAGTGTATTTAGGTCACACTTTGTAGAGGTTTCAATCCACTATCGTTGGCTGCAAGGCAGGGTGGACACAGCTGAGGAGCAACTAACTGATCATGGTGGCGACAGATAGCAAAGTAACAAGGGAGAATGGCAGCTCTTTCCATCCCTTATATTTTATCTAGATTACTTAGGGCAGGTAGCACTCACACCTTTAATCCTAGAGCCCTTGATCATGAATCAGTTCCAGCGTCACACGCTCTAGAGATCCAGCCACCTCCTAAAAAAAATTCCCCATCTATGAGCACATCTATGTGGGGCGGGGGGCCTCTAGACACAAGCGGGATCATGCACATATGCAGCTGCCCTTCTTGAAGCCTGGGCTCTGGTGCTCAAAGCCTGAAAATAAACACCCGCTTCCCTTGGGGGCATTTGGATTTAACCTATTTGTATTGCGCAGACTGTTTGCATTCCTTCCTGTCTGAACTAGTGAAGGCTGAAATTGGCCTCTCAGCTCTTTGCAAGTTTGGGGATGAAGTGGCCCCTGCAACCTGAACAGAGCCTCAAGCGATCTTAAAGCAAGATCAGGCCTTCAGCAGGTGTTGGAGAGGAGACAGCACTGGTGGGCGTGCTTATAGGGCCTGTGTGGCAGACCTTGAAGAAAAGTCTACGTGACAAGACTGCCTTCCTAGTCAGGTTCTACGTTGTGCGAAATCAGTTGGAAAATTTAAAAAGTACTGTATGTCCTTCTCTTTAGGTTAGAAGGAAATAACCGGAATTCAGGTATTGGTGACTTTTCCTTAATGGTATGTATACATACACAATGCATACCATGTAGAATGTGTATATAACTACATGTCTTACATAACATAATGACATAGTATTCTATTTATTGTATGATTACTTTCGAGCAGGTATTTGGAAAGCACACGAATACTTTATATTTTGAAGTTTAAATTCTTGTGTAGATTGTAGACTCAAGGTTCAAAATTTCCCTCTGGACGCAGCCTAAGAAGCAAAGCTTCATTTCCTTCATTTTTAAAGGAAGGGTTCTCAACTCAATCAGACCCATTATTCACTTTTTACAACTATTTTTTATTGACACATATTATGGTTAATTTTTTTTTTTTTTTTTTTTTTGCGGCACTGAGGATTGAACTCACAACCTCACGCCTGCCAGGGCAGGCGCTTAAGGCACTGAGCCAAACTCCCGGCCCTGGTTTTTTGAGGCAGGGTCGCACTATGTATCTCAGGCCGGCCTTGTGCTCGCGTTGTAGCCCAAGAAGTCAAATTTTTATAGTAGTTTTAAATTCACAGAAAAATTGAGTGGGCAGTAGATGTTTTCCATGTGTCCTTTGCCCCACCGTATGCCACAGTGGCACCTTGTTGCAACTGATGATACAGCTCTTTGCTGTATAATTACCACACAGAACCCACAGTTTGCACTGGAGCACACTCTGTGAGGTGCAGGTGTTTAGACAAGTGTATAATGGCATGTTCCCACCTTGATAGTATCATACTGGGGCTCCCTGCCTGAAAAATCCAAAACCCTCTACATTTGTCTATATATTCTTCTCTCTCCCCACAGTGCCTAGCAACCACTGATATTTTTTTTCTTTCTTTTTTTACTGTGTCCATGGCTTTGCCTTTTCCAGGATGTCATATAGTTACAATCACAAGGTATAGCACCTACTTGGATTGGCTTCTTTCATTTAGGAATATATATTTAAGTTTCTTTTATGTGTTTTCATAGTTCAATTCTTTGTTAGTGCTGAAAAATATTCCATGTTAAAACGTGCTACGTTTTTTTTTTAATCCATTCACTTACTGACAGATATCTTGGTTGCATCCAAGATTTGGCAATTATAAGTAAAGCTGAGATAAACAGCCACGTGTAGGTTTTTGTGTACCCATAAGCTTTCAACTCATAGGACTACTACAAGGAGCAGGATTATTTGGTAAGAGTATGATTAGTTTTATAAGAAACTGCCAAACAGTCTTCCAAAATGACTGTGTCATTTTGCATTGGCAACAACATTGCTTGAGACTTTCTCTTGCTCCATATGCTTGCCAGCATTTGGTGTAGTCAGTGTTCTGGGATTTGGCTGTTCTAATAGGTATGTAATAGTGCCTTGATGTTGTCTTTTTTTGTTTTTTGTTTTTTTGTTTTTTGAGATAAGGTCTTGCTATGTAAAAGGCTGTCCTCCAATTCGCAGAATCCTTCCACTTTAGCCTCCCAAGTGCTAGGATTATAGACATGCGCCACCATTCCTAGCTCTTGCTATTGTCTTAATTTGCTTCAATCTGCATATCCCTGATGACCTATGATGTGGGGTATCTTTTTCTATTCTTGTGTGCTGTAAAACAACTATTCTTATAATACCTCCTTAAATGTTCTGAAAGGTAATTCATAGTTAATATCATTTACTTACAATGTAATTTTGCTCAAAAAGTTGATACATTATCTAAAATATAAATAAGAAATAAAAGGAAGTTAGTTAACAGTGACATACTATAGGAGGAGATATATGCTTGCTCTTATCTGTAGAGTCACTATGAAAATGACAACTACAAATGAACATGATACAGGTGTCTCAAATTGGCAAGTAAAATGTCCCAAATCAGCAATGGGATTTTTTTAGAGCAGAATATATTTATTGGAGAAAAAGCGCTTTTATCTGAGAGAGACAGAAGGGATCTCGAACAGGTTGCCAGCAATGGGATTTTTGGAAATGGCAAACAGCATCTGACAAAACAAGCATAATCTTCCTTCTTGTGCATTCTAGATGTTGCAAGGATACTTAGTGTATATTAGAGTCATGAAAAAGATGTAGCATTTTGTATTTATAAGTAAAATGGAGTTGAGGCCTAAGCTCTGATTATCATAAAAAGGGTGTTTAGTTTGTTTTTCTTGCATAAATATCTGATGTAGTGTTAAAATTTTGGCAGCACAAGTTCATACCAACAGTGCTACCCAAATACTGTGATAAGCACCATGTGAGGTGTGGGGATCAAACTCAGGACCTTGCGTGTGCTTGGTAAGCACTCCATCATGGAGCTGCGTCCCCAGCCCCATGTTATCTTTTAAGTCACTGTTCTCAAAGATGGAACTCTGGCTCTAACGGAGTTGTTTGAACCAAAGAAAGAAAAGCAAAATAAGACTGACTTAGAAATCAAAAGCTATAAACTGACCACAGTGAAAGTGATTCCCTTCCTACTGCCTAACGCTGAGGATGAGCTTGAAATGACTGAATAATTCACAGACAAAAAGAGCCAGGTCCCTAGAAACCTTCCCGGGTGGGCGTTTGGTGGCTGCAGCTGGCGCCAAAGTCCAGTGCTGCTTAGGCGCTGGGTCACGGGGAATAACGCAGATGCAAACGCAGGACCCTGAGATGAATGAAAGGGGGCAAATGAGGCTCTGTCTCCCAACAACTGCCTGTCGGCAGAAACCGTGTCGGTCTGCCCTGAGCGCGACGTCCCTGTGCAGGGCTGAGTGCCCGGTGCTGGTCTGCTACCACAACTCACAGGCAGGTCCCGTGTCACCTACTGAATGGAGATGAGGAGCTGGGCAGAGTGGGGAGACTGGGTTGAGAGGGAAGGGGCGGTTCAGTGGTTGCCAGTCCTGGCTGCACACCCGGATCTCTTGAGAAGTCCTTAAACATACTGATGCCTGAAATAATTCCCCCCTGGAAAATATTAGCCGATTTTATTAGTTTTATGTCTATACTTTTATATACTGTCGCCAGGGATATTAATTTTGAGAATTGCTGCTGAATTTCAATTATTTTCTCTCTCCAAATTCAGGGCTCAGCCTGCCTGTGATAACGTATCATGTTATACAACAGAAAGCCAGGTGACTGCCTTTGTTTCACCCATAAACCCCATAACCAAACCTCTCAGACAATGGGGCTGAAAGTCACTTCTGTGTTCTGTTGTTTACCCCTCTAATTCACTCTCCTAACCATGAACTTGCCTCCAAGTTCATTGCAATGACAGCCTGTTTTTCTTTATCCACATAGTACAAAAAGCCACCACAAGTCGGGCGTGGTGGCGCATGCCTTTAATCCCAGCACTCGGGAGGCTGAGGTAGGAGGAGCGTTGTGAGTTCGAGGCTGGCTTGGGCTACAACGCCAGCGCAAGGCCGGCCTGAGCTACACAGTGCAACCCTGCCTCAAAAAAACCAGGGCTGGGAGTTTGGCACAGCAGCTTATGCACCTGCCTGACAGGTACAAGGTTGTGAGTTCAATTCCCGGTGCCGTTAAAAAAAAAAAAAAAGCCACCACAATCCGCCCCACACACACACTCTGTGGTGAAGAAAACTGTCCAACCAGTGTTTATTTAATCTACAACTGATACCATTGTAAGTTATTAATCCATACAGCAATGGATTATTTTTTTTTACAAATATCTCATATTATTCCCCTCATTCTACCTTTAAAAACTTCGCCTTGCCTCAAACTCTTGAATATGCTCAGTTTACAATGGCATTTGTATCCTAGCAAGGCTCTGCAATTCTTAAATAAGTGTAATTAATCTTTAGAGACTCTTTCTGTCTGATTGTTATTTTGTTTGACAGCAGTTAACTTGTTCCTTAATCAGATCTACTCATGGTATTATGACTTGACTGAAGGTATGACGTCAGCACTCATAATTTTTAAAAGTTCATCAAGGTCTAGGGCTGTAGTTCAGTGGTAGAGTGTATGCTTACTGGACATAAGGATTTGGATTCTATAGCTAGCACCAAAAAGAAAAAAAAAAACCGCTGGGAGGCTGAGGCAGGAGAATCCCAGTTCAAGCCCAGCCTGAGAAACTTAGGGACTTAGTGAGATTCTGTCTGAAAACAAAAAACAACAACAACAAAACTTAAAAAGAGCTGGGGTTGTAGCTCAGTGTGAAGGCCCTAGGTTCAATCCCAAGTACGGAATACTGAGCAAACTGGTCATTCTAATGTACAACTGGGATAAAGAACACCCATCCTAGCCACTGAGAACCAAGTATAAAGTTTTCCCATGCCAATCTGGTGCTTTTATAAGTTAATGAAAAACATATGGACACTAAAAAAAAAAAAAAGGACTTTGAAACCACAGTATTGTATTTGTCCTGCAATAGGGAGTAGTTACATGACCTCAGGCTGGTTTAGCTCTCTGACACTTAGCGTCACTACACAAGGAGGCTAATGACAGCACCTGCTTATAACTAAGGGGTGAGGTTGACATGATCTCCTGTGTGATTACTTAGTTGGTGCTTGACAGGAAGTACTCAGCAATAATTGCTATCAACATCATCATCATCATCATTTAGTGGAATAAAAACATTGGGTTGAAGATTCATTTGCTATATATTTGCCTCCATGAAAAAGTACACATAATAAAATATAAACAGACTGGGCGTGGTGGCACACGCCTGTAATCCCAGCACTCAGAAGACCCAGGCAAGAGGACTGCTGTGAGTTCAAGGCCAGCCTGGGCACAAAATGAGTTCAAAGCCAGCCTGAACTGCATACTGAAACCCTGTCTCAAAAAGACAAAATAAATAAATAAATAAATAAACATATGAACAATAAATATTTTTGCAATTGTTTCATATCCTTAGAGATCTTTTTCTTGTAACATATGCTTGGACAGGCAGTGTAACAGATTTTCAGCGTTTGTAATTGGCTCTGTTCCCAGATTCTGTGTTCCCAGCCTTGAACCTTTGGTTTCTTAATCCTCCCCCACAGAAGCCCAGAGTAGGCTTTAATTTTTCTCAGAATGTCATGCCTGTAATTTTTACCTATTTATGCTCTATAAATGTTAATTCCAGACTTGTACACTCAGCACCTTCTCACCCTAAGGGCTCTGAAAAATGGTTTACGACCTTCACATATGATGCCCAAGCTGCCAGGTTGGTGTCAGGTGATGGACTGTTTGGTGGCACTGAGATGGAAAGAACAGGCTGGGAGAGCAGCTCTTGTCACTGAAGTCTTCTCTTAAGCTGGGAGAAGAACAAGAGCAGCCAAAGCTGGCTGTGACTGGGAAGCTTCTGGAGAGTGGGAAGTCGGCTGAGCGCTGTGAAGGGTTCGCGAGGCCTGGGGTACAGACAGGCCCACCCACTGGGCTGCCTCCTGGGCTTCTTTCCTAAGCCAAGCCCAAGCGCAGCCTCCTGAGCAACCTGATGTGATAAGACAAACTCAAACACGAGGGGGAATGAGTTCCCTGCCAAGAGCTGCATCCAAGTGTCTCAGATTCCCCTGATCTGTTCAGGCCAGGGACCCGCTGCAAATGACAGGCTCCAACTCCGATGACTTAGGAAGGAAGACGCGCAGTAGTCAGGTTCTCACGAGCTGCCGCTAACGCTGAGGAGGGGAGGACAGGCCCAGAGCAGAGCCGCCAGCCACCAGGGCGGACCCCAGGCCCCACAGCTGGACCAAGGCCCTAGCTGGCCTAATGCGGGTGCCAGCATGATGGTGGACACTGCCACAGGCATTATTACTTCTGCTTTTGAAGACTTGATACTGCCCTCGCCCACCAGGTGCCACTGTCCAGTGTTAAAACAGTCTTATCTCTGATGCAGGCTGCTTGGTGTTTCTCTCCTAGTGGATATAGGGGGTGGGGGGCCTGAGCTGGCGTACCCCTGGGGATCAGCTTTGGCACCCCTGTCATCACCAATGTTTCCTGTCGTCCTTTTGGTTTATGGCAACATTTCTCAGCTAAAGGTCCATAGATACACAGTTCTGGCAACTGTTTCATAGTTTAGCCTTAGAAGGGACCTATGACCAATGTCTTTGTCTAATGTGAAATCCATGCAGTACACACCAATCCAGCTCACGGGTAGAGAGCAAGGAGGACTGAGAGAGATAGAGAAACCCTACTTTCTAGACTTCTTGTAGCCAGGTATGGCCATGGCTAAGTCTCCCCAGTGGAATGTGAAAGGAAATGATGTATGAAATTTTGGTCTCACTTCCTTAAAGCATCTCTGAAAATTTAGGTTTTATTAAAAAAAAAAAAACAGAAAGATTAAACTGGATTTCCACTGTCTCTGTCTTTATTGACTCAGAACATGGCTGCTTTTACTGCTCAACTTTGATCATGCAGAGTAAGACACATCTCCAGGGCAGCATTCTTAATAAGGGTTTTGTAAATATGTACTAAAGGAATTTGGGGCATATTGTCAGAGATCCCTAGAGGAACAGTACCAGTAGAATATAGATTTGCAAGGGGGTTATTAGATTGACTTACAGGATCAGAGATGAGTGAGTCAATGGCCGTCTGTGTAGCTGCCCAGCCAGAGGCCGGAGGCATGGAGGCTCTCTGAAGAGTCTGTGATGTGAGTCATGTGGAAAGGCATGAAGAGGCTGGAGTCTAACGTCCACAGGTAAAGGCAGCAGCAAAAGACATAGCTGTTCAAGAAGAACAGAGGCCAGGATAGTGGTGCATGCCTGTAATCCCAACACTCTGGGAGGACGAGGCAGGAGGATCATAAATTCAAGCCCAACCTGGACAACTTAGTGAGATTCTGTCTAAAAAAAAAAATGCTGCAAATATAGCTCAGTGCAAAGGCCCCAGGTTTAATCCCAGTACAGAAAATAAAATAAAATAAAATGAGGAGAACAATGAGGAGGAGGAGGAAAAAGAGGCAGCAGACGATGAAGAGGAAGAAGGGAGGAATACTGGAATACTCAAGTCTGCACACACTGGCCGGTTCTCTCTTCCTGCTTTTCTTCCACGCAGGCCTCAGTCTACGAGACAGTGCCACCCACTTTCAGCTTATCTCCCCACTCAAGTTCACCATTCCATGTGCCAGCTCTCTCTGGAAACCCCTCACAGACACACCACAAGTGTGTGTGCTAATTTTCTAGGCACCTCTCAATCCAATTAAATTGACAATCAGGATTAATTCAGGGGGCTCATAAAGTTTTTTCTTTCTTTTTTTCTTTCTGTGAATGTGGGAAAGGAACAACATATTAACAGTACTTGTAACTTCATGATCAACAAAACACAGACATTTTCATTCATGTTTCAACTAAACATATTTCAGAATATCATTTAGGTCTATTGCTAGTTTGAAGTCATGATAGTTATCTGACTGGTTACCAGATCTTTCTATTTTAATCATACACATTACTAATTTGCACATTTACTTGGTAAGTATTTCAATAAACATTCAACATAAGTGGTATCTTCTGTAACTTTTTTTGTACTGGGGATTGAACCCAGAGCCTCAGCATTGAGCTGCATACCCTGCTCCCACTCCCTTTTTTGAGATAGCGGATCTCTAAATTGCCTGGGTAGGGCTTTAACTTGTCATTCTCCTGCCTCAGTTTCCCAGAGTGCTGGAATCACAGGAATGTGCCACCATTCCCAGATTATCCTGTGCATTCTTGGATTTTTCTTTTTCTTTTTTGCCAGTGAATAATTTTTATTAGTATGTATTTGTGATACATAACAAATACCTACCAAATGTCAATCTTTTTTTTTAGTTCTTTTTCTGCAACAGCAAGCAGAAACACTGAAATGACATCCAGAATTTGGAGGCAGATTTATTTACATTGATAGGCACTGACTGGGATCATTCCCAGAATATGAGGCCCTGATCTCTAGTGGTCTAGGGTTTATATTAGATAAACAAATAGGAAGTACAGAGGCAGAATGGCTTGTCAAATGGGAATTGGTTTATACAATGCGCATCATAGTGATCAGTCATTTTTAAGAGACAGGAGCAACAGGAACTGTAACAGGAACTGTTACCTGGGCAACTGAGAAACTGAAGGGTACAGGCTGGCGGGGGGCATTTCCTATTACACTCTGCTCCCTGCCCTCTTGTCTTGCTCCATCCCCAAATTCTCTTCCCCTCTCCTCAAAGTCTGTCTCCTTGTTTTCTATCATTTATTTTTTATTTTGTTTTTTAAATGATTTATACTTTGTTTCTCAAAAAAGAGAAATTGTGCCCTATTTTAACCTTGTGTCTGATTTATTTTACTTAGCAGTATCATCTTTAAGTACATCCATTTTTCTGCAAGTGTCTCAAATAGATCCTTTTTTAATGACTGAGTAGCATATTATCACATTTTCTTTCTTTTTTATTTTTTGTCATCCTACACATTTTTGGTATGTCTAAAAAAATTACTGAGATGGGTCCATAAATTTTAGCAAGCTGTAAAAGGCAACTTTTTCAAAAAAGTTAAGAATGCTGCTTTAGAGGATACAGAGATACCAGAAAAAAGAAACTAGATCTTAGAACAACACTCAGTAGTGAACTTCACCTCAATGGTGTCACATACCCAGAGACTTTTACGTAAGAGATCTGTAAGTCATGCACTGCAGGACCCTTTTGTTATAGCGGCTTGCCTAACATTCTAACCACACATATAGTTTAAAATTATTTTATTCTTTCTTTAAAAAGTATATATATATATATATACATATACATATATATCTTTACCATTATCTTATTACCATATATGCTCCATTTTTTAACAAAGATGTTAAAATCCAAAAACATGCTGAGGAATACGAAAATGAAATAGTTATGCAAAATTCACTTCAAGATCATTGCAGATCCATGTACTGTATTCAGCATTATACATCACAACAAATCATCTCTACTACCTCAAAACTGATGGTAAGGAGGGGAGAAGAAGGAGAAGAGAAAAAAATTAAGATGTGTTGTGTACATGGACACACTCTCCACTGTAAATATGAACTAATAAAGTTTAAAAATTAAAAAAACAAAACAGTTATTAAAAGAAAACAAATATAACTATTAAATCTAATTTGATTGTTTATTGAGAATAAACACTATTTCAGCCTGAATTATGTTATTTGTACAGAAATAAATACATTTCTTTATTTATGTATGTATATAAGTATGTATATGTATGTTTTATTTTGAGACAGGGTCATGCTATATATTCCAGGTTGGCTCTGAGTGCACTATGTAACACAAATCAGTCTTGAATTTTTAGTGATACTCTTGCCTCAGTCTCTGGAATGCTGGGATTAAAGGAGTGCAAGAAGTATCCATATTTAGCAGCTTAAAATATTTTCTCTTAATTTGTCATAGAAACAAAACATGGAAATTATAATAAATGAATTTTACTTTTAATGTGTCAAAGGCAAAAACTGCAATATTCAGTTTGTAGCATGCAATATGTTGATGCAATTTTAAACTCTAGTCCAGATTTTATTTTATTTTTTAATTTATTTTATTATTATTAATTTTGGTTTTTTGAGACAGAGTCTAAGTATTTCAGGCTTGTCCCTGACTCATTATGTAGCCCAGGCTGGCTTTGAACTCTCAACAATCCTCCTGCCTCAGTCTCCCAAGTGCTGGGATTACAGGCATGTGCCACCATGCCCAGCTAGTCCATGATATTTGCACAATGAAATCATCTAACAACAAATTTCTCAGAACACAGCCCCATTGTTAAGCAAAGTATTACTGCATTTGACTTGGCAAAGGAGTCCAAGATTGTGCAACTACTTTTCAACTAAAACTCATTTTGTAAGATCTTTGGGGTGATCAGCTCTACAACTCAGCTTGGTGTTTAAAATTTCTAGTCTTATATGAAGCATGAAGCATGACTGATTCTGTTTCTTCTGAGAAAAAAAGAACCCCTTTTCACACTTTTTATACGTGAAGAGCACTAAGAGCAGTGCTCAGTAAATGTTGGCTACTAATAACTGTTGTGGACAGACATAAGACAGCACATGTATTGTTTAAAACAAGCCAGTGGAACCAAAACAAAGGAATCACTCTCTTATAAATAGTCTGAATCAATTTGATACTGTAGAATGTCTTCGCTGGTTCATTCTCAGAGCAGGAGAGATTTTTATCTATGTGGACTGGATCAGCTGAGTTCAGTGGAAGCAGAGACACAGACACGTGACCACATTGCTGGTCAGTGATGTCTTGAAGCTGTGCCATGTTTTTCAAAGGTGTGAGGCAGTGATTTTGCCCTGTGTGGGCTACTGGGGGGATGGGGCCACAGGACTTTATGGTGAGGAGTGTACAAAGATTACCACCCAGCATATTTGGGAATAGAATCACTATCTGTATTGGGTGATATACTATGTACCCCCAAGTCCTCATATACTTTTGATGGGGCTGAGTCTGGTGCTTGTTATTCATTTGTTATGTAGCACCGAGATTGGTGATGTGAGTGCTGCACGTGCCCAGGGGTGGAGCTGAGATACAGTGTAAGGGAGGGCGGGTCTTCCTTTTGCTCTTCCACATTGTCTGCGCCTTTCTGCTTGCTGCCGCCATGAACTGTGGCCCCGCCACGCCACACTGCCTTGGAGCCAACTAAGTAGGCACTGAAACTCCAGAGAAACTGTAAGAATAAACCTTTCCTTCCCTAATCTTGGGCATCAGGTATTTTGTCTCAGCAACGAGTAAAAAGTAACTAAGACACTGTCTTTTCATTCACGGATGTAGCAGAGGAATTGAATGGTGCTGTCCACAGTCTTGGAAAGATTCTTCCACAGTTTGTCTTTTCTAGGGAAAAAGATTTTTAAACTGAAATATTTTCATGGATTAATAAAGACGTTATTTTTTTTGGTTATGTAGCAATAATCTCTTTCTTTTCTTAGAAAGATGAAAGGTGTGCTGAATTGGAAGGAACACAGTTCCAACTGGACTAGTGAACTCTGAGTTGTAAGAACCTGGACCACACAGTCACTGAATCTTGTGGATCATAGCTTTCCTCCTCCATGAGGTGGATCCCATGACACTGTGGAATGAGCAGCCCCCAGCACTGCTTTAAGGATTTAGTGGGCAAAATAGCAACAGTATTATTTAATTGCTATGAAAGTGCCTGATACAGGCATCAGATCAACCAGTTTTGCTGTTGTGTTTACATCTAGATCTGCATAAAATACATTTTATATTGGGCCGGGTGAAAGAGAAGCCCAAATCCTTCAAGGCCGGGATATAAATTCGTTTACTTCAGTAAACTAACCCCAAGTTTTTCAATCAGCATGTTTTAGAACAAAACACAGATAGGACGCAGAGGTAGACTGTCACGGAGATGCAAAGGGATTCGTGGGTGTGGAGAGGTGAGAGGGAGGGGTTATAAAGGGGAAATGAAAAGGATCAAGGTGCGATATGTATATGCACCAAATCTGAGTGACAAGTATATTTTAGTAAATCACAAGCATTCTACTAAGGAAAAGGGGGAAAGGACAAAAAGCTAATTCAGGGTTTGATAGCGGTGTGCTCATAACTTATTTTGTAGTTAAAGTTTACATTTCCAGGAGATTGAATGTTAGTTGTCTTTCACTGTTGAATATCCTCTCAGGATACATTTATTCCTTCTCAGTGAGTGTATGAAATGACAGACTCTGTACAGAATTGAAGTCAAATAAGATGGCTAAGCAGTAAGACAGCAGGGGCCATGAATAGAGATTGAAATAGGATGGTAGGGCTATTTATTAAACAAATAGCTGTATTAAGAATTGTGAAACTGATTTTTCTTGTTTCTGTTTTCATTTCATTATTTTGTTTTTTATCATGGAAGAGATTACAAGTACAGAAGGGAGATGACCCTTAAGATGTTGAAAATGATGATAGTAACATAAACTTTGAGTTTATATAAAGATTGTTACATAGCATATGTGTATATCTTCTACTTCTCCTCGTGAGACAGTCAGAGGCAATGCCTATGTCACACTCTAGTGACAACGAGGACAGTGGTTCCCAAACACTCGTTTTCACTAAAAGAACCAGGTCTCCTCAGAGAACTGGCTGATTCCAGCAGTAGGACAGGAAAAACACACAGTGAACTTGGAACATTTTGTTTTATACATGAGGAAATGCTCAAGCATGGTGGTATATGCCTGTATTCCTGGGAGGCTGAGGCAGGAAGATACCATGTTCAAGTCCAGCCCGGGCAACTTAGCAACTCAGTGAGATCCTATCTCAAAATTAAAAAATTAAATAAAATTTTAAAAATGAAAAAAAAAAGAAACAATGAAACTATGTCAAAAAGGACCCAGGAACCCACTTGAAGAGACTTCCTTGGTCAAATGTAGGTCAGTCTGAGGAAAAAAAGAGAATGAATTACAGCCCCTTTAATAAAAAATGAAGCCCATGTAAATTCTAAAAAAAGTGAGATAGGAAAGCTTGTCTTTGCAGTAGAATGCCAATTATAGAAGGAATAATGGAAATGGAAAAATCATTTCAAGTTATCATAATTAATGATAGCAGGTTCAAATAAGAATAATTGCTGGGCAGGCTGCTAATTACACCTGTAATCCTAGTGCTTAGCTCAGGAGGCTGAGGCAGGAGGATCGCCAAGAGTTTGAGGTCAGACTGGGCTACATAAGCAAGTTCAAGACTAGCCTGCACTACATAGTGAGACCTGGTCTCAAAAAAAAAAAAAGTTATAATCAATGGGTGATAAAGCTTGTCAAGTCTCATACAGGGTATATCATATTGATCTAGTCTGGATACACTACTCGATAGAATATTATCAGTTACAAAGTGAATAATGCTGATATTACAGTGAAGGATATTCCCCCAACTTGACAAAGTGATAAAGGTTATTGCTATAGGCTGAACTGTGTCCCCTGCAGAATAAATAAGCTGAAGTTCCCAGCACCTTAGAATGTGGTTGATTTGGAGAGAGGGTCTTTAGACTCTCTTCTCTCAGTGCTAGGAGTTGAAACCAAGGATTTGCACATGCAAGCAGGTGCTCCACGATGGAGCCACACCAGCCCAGAGGGTCTTTAAAGAGATGTTCAAGTTGAAATAAGGTTATTAGGGTGGGTCCCACACCAACAGGACTACTGTCCTGAGAGGAGGGGACATGGACACCCTGCACAGAGCCTGCACAGCGGAAGACCGCACATGCAACAGGGGAAAGAAGGCATCCACAGGCCGAAGAGAGAGGCCTCGCAGTAAACCAACCACAGCACCCCGAGCACAGACTCCTGGCTCTCAAAATTGTGAGTGATACATTTTTGTTATTTAAGCACTCCCATCAGTGGGACTTGGTCCTGGGAGCCCTGGTTATTTTCACTTTTGTTGAGATGGGATGACAGCAGGTTCCCCATGATTTGATGCATTAAGAAAACCACAGCAGCATTTTTCTTGTCCTTTAGCAGGGAATGAATTATCTGATTGTGTTTATGAGGAGACATCTGACAGAGGCACATGAAGGACATCTTTACCGTGAAGACCAGTCCTCACTAAAGGTGTCAAAATCATCAAAGTGAGCCGGGTGTGGTTGTGCATGCCTATTATCTCAGTACTCGACAGGCTGAGGCAGGAGGATTGCCTCAAGTTTGAGGCCAGCCTGGGTTACATAGTGAGTTTAAGGCCAACCTGAACTACATAGCAAGATCCTTTTTCTAAAAACAAAAAACCAAAAAAAAAGAAAGTCTTTTTAAAAAAAAAATTAAAAACTTGCAACCTTCCTCATAAATGGGTTAATCCTGTCTTTCAAAGGTTCTTCTGACATAACAAATTGAATTCTACTCCATGTGTTTATGTATGCCTCTTTCCCCAGGAGCAATAACAATCCCAAAATGTCAGGAACAAGTTTTATTCTAATTTTATCTACAGTACCTTCACAGTACAGAGTAAGTATACAGTAATTGCTGTATACAGGGATGCATAATTCATGATACTCCTTTTCAAGTAGTAAGGTGTAGTCAGACACATTTATACTGACTAAAAATGTTAATTCCTCCATATTAATTGTTGTCTCCTTAAGCTAAAATGGAAAACACATTAGTTGCTTCATCAGCACGTAAAAAACTTTATGGAACACCGATTTAGGCAAGTTTTGGATTGACTGCCCTCTGGTGGCACTTCAAGAAACTGACTTCTCACACAGCCTGATCACTGTCCTTATTAAATCTCAATGGAGGAATTGTAGTGGCACTTAGGAGGCTGAGGCGGGAGGATCATCGTGAGTTCGAAGTCAGCCTGGGTTATATAGTGAGTTCAAGGCCAGCATAAACTACATAGTGAGACCCTGTCTCAACAAAACAAACACAACAAAAAACCAAAACAAAACCTCAATGGAATACATCTATTTTCTTAAATTTTCGTATTGAGCATACACAATTTTTGCAATCAGAGAAAGGCTGTAATTTTCAAGATCACTTGAATTTATCATACAATGCAAGGCAGTGAGAAGCAGAACTAAAATACAAATATAAATTACAAGTTTTAAAAACACAATGTAAACTGGGTATGGTGTTGCATACCTGTAATCCCAGCACCCAGGAGGTTGAGGCAGGAGAATCGCTGTGAGTTCAAAGCCAACCTGGGTTACATAAGCAAGTTCAAAACCAGCCTTACTAGATAGTGAGACCTTGTCTCAATAAATTGCCCCCAGTTGGGCGTGGTGGCACATGCCTTTAAGCCCAGCACTTGGGAGGCTGAGGTAGGAGAAGCGTGTGAGTTTGAGGCCGGCTTGGGCTTCAGCGCGGCACAAGGCAGCCTGAGCTACATAGTGCAACCTTGTCTCAAAAAACTAGGGCTGGGAGTTTGGCTCAGTGGCTTAAGCACCTGTCTGGGCAGGTGCAAGGTTGTGAGTTTGATCCCTGGTGCCACAAAAAACAAAACCCTCCACCCCCCAAAATCCAAACAGCACAATGTATTTCCAGTGTTTGCTTTATCATTCTTGTTTCTCAGCCCAACTCAGCTGAATTATGATAACTTCCAAGTAAATAGTTCAAATGCTAAATAAATATCTGAATTTTCTCAAAATAGAAAGTCCATTTTCTTTTTGTTTTTCTTTTTTTAGGTCATGTTTTATTTACTGACTCACGGACAAAAGGCAATGTGATTTATTTTCAAGTATTTTCTTGAAAGTCTGTGCTCATAAAAAAATCAGAAAGTTCGAAAGACTGTTAAATCGCTGAAACTTTAAATATATCTTGCACAACGTTGTATAAAAATGTTAAATATAAACATAAAGTAAGCATGATAATTTTATGCAGATTTGTCTTATGTGATCTTTAACTGAATGTAAAAGTTCCTTGGTTGTGTTATTTGTGAAAAGGTCGGTATCACACTGAGTTACTATCTAGTGGCAAAGAGCCCTAAAAAGCTTACTTTAGCATTAATCTTTCACAAAAACTATGTGTGTTATATAATTTGAGAACACCTTGATACTGGAAACAAAAGAAGAAAAGGGCAGCATGTGCATAAACCAACAAATAATTTGCTTGAAACGTAGCACAAGACACAAAGAAACCCCGCACCTCCGTACAGTGAAGATTATGTATCACATACTCTCACACAGGTGCACACACACACGCACCCAGGCGCAGGACGGCCAGGCACTGCTTCCAAGTCTATCCTCAGCTCTGCATTCTTTCTTATTTCATCACACAAATAGCTTTTGGTTGCCTTTCCATGCTTGAAGACAGTATGGTGAACATCGTGACCATACTCCTCAAGGTCTCCTTTTCCTTCCTCAAGTGTAACAGAATTTCCTGCAGGTGTCCTATGTAAAGATTACTGGCCTCTTGGGGACCTTTTGTTGGGATCGGTAACTGGATCCTTGAAGACATTAATCCCAAGGCCATTGGTTACAACACAGCTACCCTTGAAGGAGTAATTCAAGAGATTTCTGGTTAACTTCTGTGACAAAGCACCACCAGAACCAAAGGAAACATTTTCAATGTTCCACTGTCTTTGTTGCATGCCTTCTATAATCTCTTGTAAAATATTCATACCCACTCCATCTTCTTGGATAACTCTAAGATAAGGTGGCAGCAACATGTAGCCTTTTGAGTTCTCAGTAACAGGAAACTTCTGGCCTAAAATACCTAAAATCTTTCATACAGGATCAAGAGGATTTCCAGAATCAGGTCTGATTATCAGTGGTGCCTCTGTACTTCTTGACAGTATTAAATGTCTTAGGTCTTCACCTATATTTTCTCACATGCATTATAAATGTCATGGCTGTTGCTGATCACAGATACAGGCACTGAAGAAAACTGTTACTATATGTTCAAAAGCATCTTTTTCATGGTCTTTCCCCCAAGCTGTTATAGTAATATGTTCTGCTGCTGGGATAGACCAGCCTGGAACAGGATCTTCTGTGCTGTAGTATTTTTAAAATTAGAGCATTTCTTGCTACTATGTCTGTTCCTTACAAAATAGCCAAATGAGCAAACACCCCGTGGCAGTAGCTTCTTGGGAAGAGACTGCTCTGTAGCTAAATCATGTAACCTGTATTGCAAACTAAGTTACCACAAGTTTCTAACAAATACTTGGCCAATATTTGCTTCTGCTCTCTAGAATCTGTGTTCACTGTGATTGGATATCAGGACTGAACAATGGGCTCAGTCCAGTTCGTAGGAGGCAGCACTCTGGATCTCTGTTTTCCACTGTGAAGAGAACATTTCTCCTGGGAATGACAGAGCCCTCAGGTGCAGCCTTTACTTCTGCTGGGAGATGCCCATCATATTTCTCAAGAATGTAGTTCCAACCTTTTCATGAAATACATCATCCCATAAATGTTCTTTGTATACCTCTTTGGCTTCCTAGATTTTCTCTTTGGTCACAACCTTACCTTAAGTACTTATTAAGAATGTACTATGTGTTCATTAGTTTTCTTGTTGCTGAGACAAAATACCCAACACCGAAAGTCACAGTTTGTAGAGGTATCAGTCCATAATTGGCTGGCTCCAAGGCAGGGTGGCAAATGGCAGAGGGGCAACAGTTATAGTGGCAGAAAATAGCAAAAGCCACAAGAAAAGAGCTAGACAAGGCTCTTTCTGCCCCTTATAGCACATCCACACTACCAAGATTAGGGTGGTGCCAAATCAGTGGACTGATTCAGCAATCACCTATCCTTAATCCCAGTATTGCACTCCAAATCAATCACGCACTCTAAACTCAGTCACTTCTGAAAAGCCCACCTCCCATGACTGCATGAAGCTTTAGGGAGACATCTAGATACAAACCCTAACATCACAGCCCATAAAATACTGTTTCCTCATATTTTACCTTCCTTACCTTGGAGTTTCCTGTTTTCTTTTCACAGCATTCAAAGCAGAAATAAATTTTGCTTGTGCTGAGTAGCATTGTTTATAGGGTGAGCTTGTAGGAGTTGGTGGTCAGGAGGATATTGTTCATCTCAGGAGTGGAGGGACAGCTACAAGGAAGGAGAAAAAATTGGCTTTGCTGTACTCTTCTGCTTAAGTCACTGCGCGGCCTAAGGAGAAAGGAGTGGGCCCGTTTTCTTTTATATACTAAAAAACCCAAATTGAGTTTCTTCTGCCTGGCTTCAAAAAAAATCTGAGATCTTTAATGTGCAGCACTAAGTATATTTATGCAAACAAAGCGCTATAAAAATGTACAAAATAAGCGTTCTTTGTTCCCACCTGCCCTGTTAGTGGCTTGTGCTTATCAGCCAGAGTCCACCATCCCATGCTATGAATACAAGAGAGGACTCTGTTTTGTGGGCAAGGTTAGGTAGGACAAGGTCATACAAATGTTTCTAAGCAACTGCACAACACCTTAAAAGAAAAAGAAAACTATTCAAGGAAGGAATTATTTAGCTTACAAATTATATAGGTATCTAAATTGCATAAAATCATTTAAATTTTCAACTTTTTACATGGCAAAGGAGTTTGTGTCAAAGAAATGTAATAGAAATGGGTGTT
Source organism: Dasyprocta punctata (assembly GCA_004363535.1). Classification (NCBI taxonomy): domain Eukaryota; kingdom Metazoa; phylum Chordata; class Mammalia; order Rodentia; family Dasyproctidae; genus Dasyprocta; species Dasyprocta punctata. The sequence continues at coordinate 107,755 of RJWM01001586.1, forward strand.
ATCAGATGGGACCAACAGAAGACAAAGATGACACAGATATTACTCTCCCTTCCTCTGTTCCCTAAGAACAGGAACTTCCTTCAACGTGAGTTAATCAGCCTGGGAGCAAAGTCTTTCTAGCTGCTGCCCAGCAGAAATCAGTCATGTGTATGGACCAGTGACTATGTATTTCCTTTCTTCTCCTCCCTCCTTCTAAGTAAGAATTCTTGTTGCTGTTATCCTCCTCATGCCCTGCCTGTTTTATGGTGGGTATGCCAGAAGCAGATAACTTGTCTTTTGGTTCCCAAGTGGACCAAAAGGAGCCCCATCTGAGCTTGACAGAGGGTTTGAACATCACTCAAACATCGCAGATACCGAGCTGGATGCACCAGCTTGAATGAGCAGGAATTGTCTCCACTGGGAAAGAGCTGTGTTTCATGTGTAGGAATAAAGTTATGCAGAACTAACAGTATAATATTTAGGTACATATCCTTTGACTTTAAAAAGTCCCAACATTGTGGCATAAATTATTAATCGCCCTAATATCTGATCTCTGCCTCTTCAATGGCAGTAGATTTTCAACGCCTTAATTATTCACTGAACCAAGACAGTATTTCCCCTAGCTTCTTCTTTATATGTGGTTAAATTCCAACAAAAGGCATATAAACAGAAATAACACGCATGATTTCATGGTGTGCCCTTGAAGAGAAATATATGTTAGCCCTTTCTGTTAGTGTTTCCCTTTTGCCACTGGCAGGAAGGCACATGGAAAGCAGAACTGTCTGGAATACAGGGAAAAGGACAACACATCGGGAACAGTGGCATAGCAAGATAGAAGGAAACTGGTCCCTAGGCAATTTTGCATTAAAGAGCCAAACTTTAGCTGCAGAGAGAAATAAGCTCCTTATTTAAGCCATTCAAAATGAATTTTTCATACATAGGCAAATTGTTATTCTTAAAAAAATATGCCAAGGGAAGAAGTAGATCCCATACAGGGAAGACAAAGCCTGAGGATTTGAGAGAAAGTTATGGAAGAAGTAAAATTAATTCCAATCTAAAAATGAAAGAAATTAGCTTAAAAAAATAAAGCCCAGAATGGCAACCAGCAGAGCATTTAATGTACCGAGAGATGCTTACAATGAAAGGAGAAAGAAGGTGTTTTATGCTGAACAGGGAAAGCATCAAGCCCAACCCAGACTGTGCTTAACCTTGTAAGCATTGTAAGACATGAAAAGGCACACACACGTGATCAGCACTGGCAGCTAGCACAGGTATGTAAATTAAAGCAGAGGTAGTCAGCACACACTTGTGGGTAAAAAATCTTAAGTTAGACAGTAAGAGAAAAAGAGACTTTAGCTTAAGGAGCCAAAGACTGAAAAGAGGGTATAGCTCTTACAAAGATCTATTGGGCCAGATTACAAAGGAAAGTGAGTGAACACAGGGAAGGTTCTCCAGGTCTGATGAAGGGGATCGGACTGCCCTGTGAGCAAAAGAATGGGGACCAGTTTTATGGGGTGCTGTGGTGGGCTGGGTTTTGGATGATCAATATCATAGCTCTGGAGGAGCCCTTGCTGGCCTGAGAGGCGATTTGGTTCCTATGAGATGACTGCTGTTGCTTGGGGGTAGGAGGAGCAGCCCCAGCTCCCCCTGGGGTGATTGCTCCTGCTTTGGGAAGTGACCCCATCATGGAGCGGTCTGCAAGCCTCTGCTTTTCCCTGGAGCCCAAGGTGATGGCAGGTTTACAACAGTGACTAGAGACTTCTAGGCATCACTGCAGGAGATCTGGAACTGGACAATGTGAAAGTTGGCAACTGAATGTCCCTGCAATTCCTGAAAATTTCTTTATCTTGTTGTAGCTAGGTGTGGCACACACCTGTTATCCCAGCACTCAAAAGTCTGAGGCAGGAGGATCACTGCAAGTTCATGGCCAGCCTCAGATACATAGTCAGTTCAAGGCCAGCCTGAACTACATAGTGAGATCCTGTCTAGAAACAAACTAACCCACCCCCAAAAATGCTTATCTTGGTGTCTTCAGGTTTTAATAGGTGTGAGACAGACTAGGTCAATTTAGGGATAATAATCCTTGAATTATACACACTTTTTGAGTGATTAACATGCCTAATGCACTCATGCCTAGTCCCTGAGTAGGGATCTGACCCAAAATTTTAAGGCAGTAACAGAGAAAAAATGAAGACAAAGATGGCAAGCTTTATCCTGCTTTTAGTTATCCACAAGGCACGTGCAAGCCCAGTCTCTAGTCCCTTTCATAGAGCCACTTACTGAGAAAAGTAACACCAGAGCAGTGGTAGGTTTGCATGGGGAGATGACAATTTCACGGTGGGATACACTGGGTTTGAGGTTCTTGTGAGTAGGCAATTAGTTATGTGGATACAGTGCTCCAAGTGAAGACTGAATGTCTCAGAATTGACAAGCAAAAATCTGGGCACTGTTAATACGTGAATGGTAAATAAGGCTAGAGAAATGGATTAAATCACCAAGAATGAAAATCTGTACCGAGCAAAGAACAGAATAAAGAAGAGGGCCTAAGATCCAGGCTTCAAAGAATTCCTGATGAAATGATTTTAAAAACCAGCCTTGGTACATGGTAGCACACATCCCAGCAATCCAGGAGGCTGAGGTAGGACCTGGGCAAGTTAGAGACTTCTTGGAAATCCTATCTTTAAAAAATGGGGGGGGGGGCTTGAGGATGCAGCTCAGTGTGAAGTCCCCAGGTTCAATCCTCAGTAACTGGGGTGGTGCTAAATAGAAGGGGAATGGCCAGTGAGAAGGGAAGGAAGCTGGAAGTCAGGTGGTTGTGCTGTCACAGAGCCGAGGGAAGAGAGTGCTTCAGTAAACAGTGTAATGCATGAGACAGGATGCAGTGGAAAGGCCATATAGAATGGCTCTGACAAGAGCCCCCTGGGCTTGGACACATGGAGACAGCTGGGGACCTTCATTGAGAGGAATATGCCAGTGGGCTGGGGTGGGGGTGGGAGGTAGGATCCAAATTAGGGTACATGGGTGTGTGGGAAATGGTTCTTTCAAGGTTAGCTCCAAAGGGGAAAAGGCAACGGTGCAGCAGTTGTAAGGGTTCTGAGGCTAAGGGTGGTATTTCCTTTGGTTGGAACACTTTGAGTCAAGCTCACTTAAATGCCAAAGGGAAAAGTCCTTTTGCAAGGAAAAGATTGAAGACAGAGTGGGTAACACAATATTCAAGATTCCTCAGAAGCGCCCAGTGTGATGATGCACACCTGTAATCCCAGCACTTGGGAGGCTGAGGCAGGAGGATCACTGCAAGTTCAAGGCCAGCCTGAACTACAAAGCGATACTCTGGCTCAACAAAACAAAGCAAAAAATAAAACAAGATTTCTCAGAAGGCAGGCTTGGTGGGAATCGAAGGAACATGTGGTTGCATTCAACTCAGAAAGTGAAGGCTGGAAGGAGGGATGGAGGGAAGGGGCAGGGCTAGTACTAAAATGAGATAGAGCCAGGCACATTGAACACAAAATTTAAGGAGACACCAAGAAAGGAAGTATTGCAGGTACTACTTTAGTGCAATCTCTTCATATATCAAAACTAATGCAAAAAAAGCAAAGAACTATCAAGGACCATTCTATATCACTGTTGTGAAAAAATCATTTTATCATTAAGTTGTTATTAGGGCCTGTCCAAAGTCTAGTGTCTTGCCATGTGGGCTGGCCATGATGAGCAGGTGTGCCTTCAGTCACAGTTGAGGCCTCACTGGTCCCGAGATGCTGTGACGCCCCAGGGCAAGACTGCACCAGCTGAAGACATCCTGGTTCCCTGAGAACCCAGTAGTAATACAAACAGTTTCACTTTCGGGAAAGGACAAACTCCTTCTTAACCGGCCATCTCTTCCCACCGTCCTCATTGACATAAAGATCCTCATTAACATAATGTCACCACAGCCCTGAGTCACTGGATAATCCCTCTGATTATTGTATACACCCAATAAATAGTGGCTAGCTCGGAGTGTCTTTGTCTCTATCCATTCCAAGGCACTGACCTCCCAACACCTGTCGTGCTAAATTTTTCTGTTTCTTATTTCATCCTTTTGCCATACCCCATACAGGCAGTTGGGATCTTGGCCAGCGTCCTCAATAAAGAACGGCATATTAAGATCTGAAGGACAGACAGACTCAGATGGGGGTAGACTCACGTGGTAGTAGGAAGTTACAAGCATTCTCTCCAGAAGCTTCCTGTATGTGAAGCAGCAGGTGAGGCTGTCAGATGGGAGAAGGTAAGAAGGGCACTGGTGGCTACAGAGTGGAGGAGGTTTGCTGCAGAGGCTGTAGACTGAGAGGTAGGAAGTGGAAGAGAGAAATATGAAGGACAGCCCGGGAGGATTAGGTGATGGTTGGTAATTCATTGACACCGATTCACTAGTCATGTGATCTCTCAGCAACCTCTCACAATGCAGAGCAAGTGAGGAGTTTAGAAAACTGATCTGTTGCCATGAAGGTTAGGACACGGACAGATTTCCTTATGATAAAGTCTCTCAGAAGCCACACTGGTGGGGAAAGAGGTCAAGACTTGAGAAGTAAGTGAAGTCAAATGTGAAATTATAGCTCCAAAATAGAATTAAATCGCTATATCTTATGCACTGCTTTGTGTTCACAACATTCATAGGGTGATGTGCAAAGCCTAGCACCTCAAAATGTGGACATATTTGAAAACTGAGTCTTTAAAGAGGTAATTAAGTTAAATGGCAGTCATTAGGGTTGGCCCTAATGCAAAATGACTGGTACTGGCATAAGAAGAGAGAATGGAGGCAGTGACAGAGAGAACATATAAAGCAAAAACAGCCACTGACAAACCAGGAAACCAACCCAGCTGATCTGAAATCTCTACCCTCTAAAACTATAGGAAAATAAATTTCTGCTATTGAAGTCACCCACTTTGGGATGCTACAATATGACAGCCCCCCACAAACTAAGAGGCCATCTGTCTTCCTTTTGTAGAAAAAAAGTAGTTTCATAGCTCATTAGCTTCTTCCCTTTCTCATGAGCCCTGAAAAAATTCTTGAAAAAATGTGGATTAGGAAAAGAACAACAATAGAATGGGAAACTCCATGGGAATAAGGAGACACAGTATTCATTTGGGAGGAGGAAGCCCCAGCCTGGGGTCATGGGCAACAGAAAGCAGACTCGAGAAGGCCTGGAGGAAAGCAGGAAGTAGCCGCAGCATTTCACGTTTGCCCATAGCAAAGGTCAGGGAGAAGCATCAGGTTACCTGGCAGAGGCAACAGGTTGATGAAGACAAGGACAGGGGGCCCAGGGTGTAGCTCAGCATTAGAGCATTTGACAAGCATGTGTGAGGCCCCAGGTTCCATTCCCAGCATGCAAAACAAACAAAACAGGAACAGACAATCCTCCTCAGGCTTTGCACCTTTGACTCAACCAGTCCCAGGGCTGGTGGATTATGAACTGGGCAGTTGTGTCTCTGAAAGTGACCTCTTCCTGAGAGATTAAAGACAAAACCCTGAACAGGCCAGTTGCTTGTCCAGCAACAATTGGGAGTGATCAGCATTGGTGATGGGAGTTCACTGGCTTCCTTCTTAAATTCATCTGGGAAGTTACACGTCTCTTCTCCAGGTCACATCACCAGACGCCCATGGATACAGGCGCTCACAGGTCATCTATGGAGGAGAGAGGACAGAAGAGACCCTGTGAGGCAGGCAGACAAATGATGCATACAAACTCTCATTGTAACTGAAGCACAGCCACTCCTGTGGCGTTGTTCTTGGAATTGCTCCCCTGCAATGCTGTTGCCTCTTCTTAATTGTTTATATCTCCTTGCCTTTTTTTTTTTTTTTTTTTGTACTGGGGATTGAACTCAAGACCTTGTGCTTACCAGGCAAGTGCTTGATACACTGAGCTAAATCCCCAGCCCTATATCTCCTTGCTTTTGTCCAGGTTTGTAAATTTTAAAACTGGCTGTGATGGTGCATGTCTATAATCCCAGCACTCAGGAGGCTGAGGCAGGAGGATCATTATGAGTTTGAGGGCAGCCTGGGCTACACAGTGAGTTTAAGACCAGCCTGGAATATATGCCTCAGAAAACCCAAAACAAACAAAAAACCCCAAACTTCAAAAAATGTGACCTCAGAATTGCAAATTCTAAAAAGAAGCCCCCTTTAAATGGCTAAGATGTTAAATGCCAAGTCTTTCTTCGGAGTTATAGAATCCAGAATATCTAATGACCTTTGTAATGCCCCTCCTTTCTCTGTTTCTGTGCTAAAAATGTTAGGGTTTTTTTTTAGCACAGTTGAGGGACAAAGAGAGAAAAAGATAAAAAAAAAAGCCTTTATTGTGGGGTGGGAAGGCTGTTGGAGACTGCAAAGACCCTCAAAAAGGGGGAGCTGGAAAATGGCCTTTATAGACTTGGGCTGGGGGTGGAGCACTTGGGTGATTATGGAGTCTTAGAATTGGGGAGGACTCTGAGCATGCACAAAAAGGGAATGGGAGGTTTATTTCTGGAACTAGAAGGAGAACACAGAAGTTACTTTTGGAGGAAAAGTTGCTTCTTAGGGCTGGTGCCAAGTGGGGCAGATGTCATATTAGAGATAACTAAGCCCCAGGTTGGCAGAATCTATCAAAAAGGACTATGACTGAGAGCCACTAGAATGATATTCCATAGAAGAAAGAGGGGGAGTACAACCTGGATAAGAAGACTGCTCAGCATGTAGCTTTCCTAACCCTCCACCTTTTCCTCCCTATAAAAGTCCTCGAAGATTGAGCTTTGAGGTTGAGCCTCTCCATTATCCAAGATACTTGCTCTTGAATGAAGCTGAAGCTTTTTTTACCAACTCTCCTCTATTGAATATTGGCCTTCAAGTGGCAGGAAGCTCCAACATAATCTGGTAACAATATCAACTGATTCAGAGTCATTAGAATTTATGAACCCAAGAATTTTTTTTAAATGCATGATGAATACACTTATGGAAGATCCTAGCAATATGAACAGAAACTAAGAAAGTATTTAAAATGGAACCAGAAGTTATGAAGAATGAGAAATTCCAATGGGGAAAATAGTATAAATTTGGCCTCAGCAAAGTGGAAGTTCTGCCACAAAGATGCTAGCAACCATGGCAGCCTGTTCCAGGGGCTGCTTAGTTAAAATCGTCAGAATTTTAAGAACAAAAACCAAAACAAAAACCCTGATGTCTCTCTTAGTTTACCCAAGTTGACTGCTCTATACCAAGCATGTGCAAACACCATGCCCCCTTCAGCCACAGCCAAGCACCGTGGGTCTCCACAGTCTTTGTTTCTTAACAATGATCTAATGACTGCCTTCCTCAAGTGACTTAATTCCTGAAGCAAATTAACCTAAAGTCTCTGATTATTCTTTGAGTAAATAAAATAAATGGGGCGGGCGTGGTGGAGCAGGCCTGCAATTCCAGTACTTGGGAGGTTGAGACAGGATTGTAGCAAGTGCAAGGCTAGCCTAGGCTATATAGTGAGTTCAAGACCAACCTGAACTGCATAGCAAGACCTTGTTTAAAAAAAAAAAAAGAAAAAAAAATTGAAATGATGAAGATAAATTTTTCTAAATTAAATAAAATGAGAGGCCTTAAATTGAAAATCACAGAAAGTCAAAGAGGAACAAGAATGGAAAATCTCCACCTAGATCCATCACAGTGAAATTTGAGAACATCAATGACAAATAGAAAACTTGCAGTCTCCACAAAGAACAGATCATCTTCAAAGGAGCCAGCATCACCCTGACATCAGAATTTTTAACCTAACACTGATACAAAGTCATATTTTCAAATTATTGAAACTCTTTGGAACATGCTGCAAACAATAAAGTAAGTCTAGAAACTTTACATGGATTTTTCATGAAATAAGCACAGTACTATTACTATTAACATGTTAAAAACGCTGCTGGCTATTGTAATAAGACAAGAAAATGTAACTAAATAAGGACAGGAACAGTAGAGCTGGAACTGTACTTATATGATCATTCATCTTAGGAAAAATACCTAAATAACACAAAATATCGGCTCTACAAATAGATGGAATAATAAAACTACTAAAACCCACTAAAGATTGAGAACTAAAACTCGATGGTATTTTTTATACTAATAAATAACCAACCTAAATTCTAATTTAAAACATTCACATTAATTTAGAACATTTACACTGGGTGTGGTGGCATGTCTATAACCCCAGCACTCTGGAAGGGTGAGATAAGATTACAAATTCAAGCCCAGCCTGGACAATTTAGCAACTTAGAGACCTTGGCTTAAAAAAAAAAAAAAAAAAGAACAGTCACGGTAGTATAAAATATAATGGCAAAAGATCCCATAATGTGTCTGGTAAAGATGAACAAGATCTCTATGGAGAACATGAAAACATTTTGAAAACAGGTTGGCTGTGGAGGTATGGCGGTCCATCCATGGCGGATCTCACACCAGCCTGAGTTCTTCATCATCCACCTGGAAGTGCTGGGGGTCTCAGTATTCAAAGAGTTGCAGACTGTGGGTGGCAGCTGAGGAGATACATGGAGCAAGCTGCTTATCAACTCCAAGCCTGATTCCAGGAAAAACCTCTACATTTCAAACAGTTCGAATAGAGAGGCATCCATTACCAGATCAAGTTCAAAATTTTCTCTTGCACATGGCCCAGGCAAATGAAAAGCTAAGAAATGGAAGCTGTTTCCTCTGGTCATTTGAATATTGAAAATATTTAACCTCTACAAAGTTATACAACTTATAACCCTTCCCAGCTCAAGGTCTTTTCACTGGTTGTTTGCTGTGTTTGAACTTCTCTTCTCCCAGATATTGTAACAGTTTGTTTCTTCTCTTTTTCAAGTCTTTGCTAAAGTAGTGCAAATGTTATTGTTTTTGGAATATTATGGAGAAGTGTTTTCTATTATTTAAAATTGCAATCCCTTTCACACCTATGCTCCCCATTCCTTTGCCTGGTTTTATTTTTTCCATACTGCAAACAACTTGCATTACTGGAAATTCAAACCAGTAGCTAAGTAGTGCAGGCTTGGAATTTGCTATGTAGCCCAGGTTGGCCTTGAATTCTTGATCCTCTTGCCTCGGCCTCCTGAGTCCTGGGATTATAGACATGTACCATTACACCCAACTTTTAATCAGTTTAATGTGATGTGTTAGCTCTCAGAAGTCAAGACTCAAAGACCTGAGGAAAAACTCTCCATTTTTATGTTTAGATTTGATGGAGAATGGATAGTTGTGTAGAAATGTGACTGGACAAAAAGCATGACATAATGGTCACAAGTCGAGGGAATCTGGCTAGGCCTGTCGGTTCAGACACTCCTTGGCCTCTGGATGGTAAGCTCTTCCTCCTAAGCGTAGTGGGGTGTGAGGAAGTTGAGGGAATTTATGGCCAGCTTGTACACATAAAGGTTTTGTAACTGGCTCGGGGGAGGCAGACCTCTAGTTTCTATAACCTGCACTGAAGAAGAGAAATTCTAGTTTTTTGCTGTCTTATAAGAGAAAGAAGAACAGGAAAAAGAAGGGCGGGAGATCAGAGAGATCTCCTTCAGTTTTAAGTATTCAACACACCACACATTATACGTTGGGTGTTGTCTGAGGCCTACCAGCTTGGATGGCTCTACTGTAGGATGTGGGTTTCCTGGCCCTGCTTGCCTCAAAGTCTCTGCTTCACCCTGCTGATTATGAAATTTCAGGTTGACAGGGGTTTGTTTTGAGGATTTTGGTCTCTTTCACTGTGAAATAATAGTTCCATTTTCTCTTGTCATCATAGATTTAATAAGTCTATGCAAAGTGTCATTGTTTCCTATGTAAAGTGACCCCTTTTCTTTCTTCCTTTGGATACTTTTAAGATTTTCTCTATTTTTCACCAAAGTCATTATGTTGTGCCCTGGTATAGTTTCCTTTATGTCTGCCCTATTCAGGCTTCTATGACCTTCTTGGATCTGTAGGTTACAGGTTTAATTAACCTTTTATTCATAATTTCTTTTTCTGTTCCCTCGCCCCTTTGGGGCTTCAATTTATATATCATAGAAAAACATATATTCTTTATATTGTTCCATGGGTCGCTGGTGCTTTATTCATTTTTTTTTCATCTTTTTTCTCTGTGTGTAATTTTCAATTGTTTCTATTGCTATGCCTCCAAATTCACTAACCTTTTTTACTGCCTAATGTATCAATCCCATTTTAAGAAATTTTCATTTCAGATATTTTTGGTGGCACTAAAGATTGAACCACAGCCTTTGCACTGAACTGTATCCTAACTTTTTAATTAATTAATGGATTATTAATATTATTGTGGCACTGGGGATTGAGCCCAGAGTCTACACCCAGAGCCACATTCTCAGCCTTTTTTCTGAAACACAGTCTAAGTTGCCCATGCTGGTCTTGAGTTTATGATCTTTTTGCCTCAGCCTATCAGAATGCTGAGATTACATGTATGTGCCACCACTCCTGGTTTATTTTAGATATTATAGTATTTCCAGAAAGTCTCATTTTTTCTCTCTCCAGTTTCTCCCTTCCCTTTCCTGTAAATCTCTGAATATAGGGAACATTTATAATAAGTGGTTAAAGTCTGTTAAATTGTATCTATCATATTTATAACATTTCTAAGTGTGTTTCTATTGACTGTATATTTTCCTGTGCTTGACATGCCTCAAACTTGAGATTCCCAGGCTACTTGTATTATAGGCATGCACCACTGATACTGGATTTTGGGGTGCTATGGTCTCCTTTTGGAGATGGTTTCTAGGTTATTTCTGTCCTGAGCAAAAGATTGTTCAAGACAAGCACAACGGTAGCAAAGTTTTACTAAAGGTAGGAAAAGAAATAGGTTCTGCAGAGCAAGTGTGGGACAAGTAAAAGTAGGAAAAGAAGCACACTCTGCAGTGTGAGGGCGATCCATCCATGCTAGAGAACAGTGGCAAAGACCAAATGTGGACTGCCCTTTAGTATTACCATTGCCTCAGGCTGACTTCAGCTGTAGGCCATCCAATTGAAAACCTGCTCAAGTTCTCACAAGAAGTTCATATGTAGGGCTTCGGAAATTATTCTGTGCATGTATCCTAGAATCTTATAATTAGCAGGTCACACCTACTTCTCAAACCAGCTTTGCCATGCCCTAATTTCCTGTCTCCCAACTTTGCCTGGCATCTCTTTAAATTTTTACTGGGTACTAAAATAGACTGAATTTAATGATGTTGGAGTCTGGATTTTGTTGCAGTAGTAGACTTGTTTCAGCTGAATGTAAGGTTACTCACTGAGCAGTATGATCTTTTTCAGGGCTTTCGAAGGATTTACAATAGCTTTTATTCTGGCCTTTGAGTTTAAGGCTAGTTTACTGCACTACTGGGACATGTCACTTACTGGTCTCTATTTTACTTTCCACATGGTCAAATCTTTCCGTTCTGGTTGCTGGGAGCTCATATGTCCTTTTTTAGCTCTGTTAATTCACTGCCTTACTTCTCCCCAATAATTGTTCTTTCCTGGCCTGATTTTTATTTAGTTAAAGCTTCAAAGATACTCCTAAGCAGATTTCCAAAACGCCAACGAGCTTGTCCTCCAAGTCCCTAAACTCCAATTGCTATCTTCTCAACTCAGGAGACTCTAGGACTCTGTCTCCTTTCTCTATCCCACAGACTGACAATTGCCTGTGAGCAGAAAGTCAAGATGATTCAGGGCTCTTCTTGCTTATTCCTCTTCTTTCAGGTAAAACAATGCAAAGCCACCTGTAGTCCAGGGCTGAAGTGGAGTTTCATATATTTTGTGTTTTGTTCAGTTTGCCAATTGCTTAGCAGAGGGCACTCAGTCCAGATTCATTTACTCTTGTTGCCTGAAAGTGGAAGCCTTAGTCTCATGCGTAACGAAAACTGTTTAATAAATACGATTTGCTGCGTTGTAAAGCTGTTTTTCTTCGATGCTCCTCTTTTTTGTTCCTTCTCAAGAAATGTTGATGGGCATGGTGACGCCTGCCCGCAATCCCAGCACTCTGGTAACTGAGGCGGGAGGATGCCAAATTCGAGCTCAGCCTGGGCAATTTAGTGACTTAGTAAGATCTTGTTAAAATATAAAAAAGGTCTGAGGATGTAGTTCAGTGAGAAAGCCCTGGGTTCAAATCCGAAGGAACACACACACATGCACACACACGCACAGACACACACACACACACACAAAGAAAAACAACGCTGAGATGACGATTTACCCAGACCACACACACACACACACACACACACACACACACACACACACACACACACACAGAAAAAGGAAGAGCAACGCTGAGGTGACGATTTACCCAGACCGCGCCCCCTACTGCCAAGGTTTTAAACTCAGCCCGCGCCACCTCACCTCTGGCCTTCTCCTACACTTCCCTCCCACGTACCTCCCTCTTCCGCCTTCCCCCGCCGCGGTCGCGCACGCGCGTCCACTCACTGCGCCTGCGCAGCGTGAGCACGCCGCACGCTCCGGAAGTGGGCGGTGCCTCCCGCAGTTTGTGTGGCGGCGGCCGCGGGAACGCCTGCCTGGTCATTTCACAGCAGAGAAGAGCGAGGTTTTGAGGGTTGCTGGCGTGGAAGTGAACGAGTGTTCGGCCCCGGCGGCTCTCTTGTGGCGCGAGAGCCGGCATGGAGCATGAGCGGAGCGGGCCGCCTGGCGGCGAGGCCGGGGCTCCCGCGCAGCGGCGGTGCGAGGAGGCGCGGCGTCCAGACCCCGCGGTGAGCGCTCGGCACCGCCCCGTCCCGCCCCAGTCCAGTCTTTTCTGGGGGTCGTGGCAGCTGCAGCCTGCGCGCCGTCCCCTGCCCCAGGCTGGTTGCGGGTGGCCCTCGGGGGCCGAGCTCCCGCTCGGTGACTGTGAGTAGGTGGAGTTCTGTGAGCTCTGATTTCGAGAGCTGCGAGTGGGAATTCTGCGCTAGACTTTGTGTTCACTGCTGCTCTTGGCATTCCAGCGAACTAATCGATTATCGATAAGATGATTTTTTAAAGCAGCGTATGCCCTACATATGCCACTTTCAAGGTTATTTTTTTTAATATGAACGCGCTAAGGCAGGATCAGCCAACCTCCTTCCTCTCAGCTCTAACAACCTGTGGTGTCTGCTTATTAATCGGAGCTTCGCCTCTGTTTTTTACCCATTTCCTAGTATCTCGTTTAGACTACGTGGTATACAATGATTTAGGAACCTCACTGATAGACCCTAGTTACGATGGCAAGTTGCAGAAACAGCTATTTGGATTTGTTCTGGTTTTCTGAGGCAGGGTCTCGCAGTGTCATTCGGGCAGGCCTCGAACTCGTAGCGATCCTCCTGCCTCAGCCTCCCGAGTGCTGGGATGACAGGCCAGCACCACCACGCCCCGCGCGAAAGCAGTTTTAAAACTTATTCATTTGGTGAATATAGTTACTCTTGACTAGCGCTACGGATTGTAAATCATCTAACATTAAAATCGGTCTTTTCACCGTAACAGACTCATGTTGAGCACCTCATAAAGTGGGTACTTGGAAGAGACTTCCTAGCTCTTTTGCACCTTCCGCGTAAGGACTTTCTCCGCCAGGGTCTTTGTGAGTCCCCTTTGTCATGCACGTTTTTCCTTCTCAGGGTTATCTCATTCTTAAGTTGCTACCTTTGCCAGAGGCCTTCCGTATGCTCTCTAAGGAGCCACTCTTCCACTCCATTTTCTTCTTCATTCGGAGATACATTTTGTGGGTAACATCATCATCTAAGTCAGTTTAAAAAATAATATTCAGAAGTTCCTTTTTAATAAGGGAAGTGTTTTATATATTTCATTGTGTTTGAAAGTCTTGAAGCTTTGAGATATGGCAACTTGAAGCCTGAATCTATGTCCCAAATTGGTTTTATCAACTGTCATGTTTGTTAAAAAGTTACTGTTGGATATTCTTAAATGAGTATACAACTTTTTTTTTAATATCAAGCAGAGTTTTTTTGGTTGGGATTCAGCTAGTAAATTTCCATTATCCCTAGTTTCAGGTGTTTTGTAAACTGACAGCTGACGCTTTTTATATTTTAATAACCGTTTTCAAATTTTATCAACTCTTTTGGAAGAATTTTAATCTTAAGTTAAATCGTAAAATCCTTGAATCCTAAAATGCATTGTGTTTCTGGTTTGTTTTGTTTTGTTTTGTTAGTAGGTAATATGTGGTGAGAAAAAGATATACATGGGAAGGGCAAAAGCAGAGGTGGTGGGAGGACACATACTAGTCATGCGCTTCGTATCCTTCTCTATACAAGCTCTGGTCTTCTTCAATATGAATGAAAGTGTTCCCCTATGTGCTGTGGTGGCTTTGTTTGTTTGTTTGTTTGTTCTTGTATTTCCTCCCATTACACTGTTCTCTGGAGATGAAGGAACAGCACATAACATTACATTTCCAGTAAACATACGTTGCATTAAATGAAAGGTGAGAGTAAGAAACAGTCCCTGAACCATTGGTATCCGTTCTAAGCCAGGAACTGTAGCCTATATCCTTGGTTATCACTCCTTAACCTGTAATTAAGAATTTACCAGGAGACAATTTATGTAGTAAATATGGTAAATGATGACTAAATTAACAAATGTTAATAAATTAATAGTAAATGCCAAATTAATTTTGAGAATTCTGGAGCATAATTTTTTATGTTCCATGTGGAAAATGACTAATTTATAGATGAATATTTGAAACTTAGCGCGTGTAATTTGAGTCTACCTGAGAACAGGAATTGAATCATTTTATAAAATAGATTTTTATTTAAGAAAAAAGGTTTATAATATAATAACTCTACAGTTCTGAATAACTGGTGTATGTGTAACTTGAAATTTGTAAATTTGGAAACAGTGCATTTTCTTTTCTTACAAGGATGTATTGAATTGTATTTGTAGTCTTGGTTTTATGTTGGGCAGTTTCTCTTTTTTGCCTTAAAATTAAAGATTACATTGTTTTAGTAAATGTTTGTTGTATGTACTGATTACATTTATGGTAGGTGATATGTGTCCGTAAAACATTTACTGTAACTCTTTACTTCCTCTTGCTCACCCCTTTCTACCCTCTCTTTCCATCTCGTGGTCCCATTCAGTGTTGCACAGTTTCTTTTAACTTTGTGAAATGAAGTCAGGTTACAAAATTCTCAGGAAGTCACAGGCTTATACATGCACAGTGCTAATGTTCATTTAAAAATTGACTCACTTGTAAATTTTGGGATATTGTTTGTGTGAAGATAGTTTTATAACCTGTGATGGTAATAAGTTGCCATTTTTTAGTTGCCACTTCTCAGTCTGGCATTAGAAGTCTTCTGTACTTAATCTTACCTTATACTGCTGGTTTACTTTTGCTACATACCATTGGAAACAATTATACTTTGTTTTATAGATGAGAAAACAGAAGATCAAAGGCTACCCAAAGTCAAGGGCTAACAGTAAATGATTGGCCAGGGCTTTGTGGCTCCTTTTACTTAGCGTCAGATCCTTTGAGGAACGTTATGACTCAGAAGAGAGCAGGATAAATTATATTGGAAAGATCTCTTTCCTTTCCCATCCAGACCTCCTTCCATTGGTTGCACTTTTCATTGAACATGTAGCACGAAGATGCTGCAGGAATTTGAATCTTTAAATATAAGATATTTGTATGAATTGTAGGCTGTATCCTCCCCTGTGTTTTTCTCCCCATAGAAAAAGCAACCACACAGGTTTGATGGCCAAGAAACAAAAGGACCTAAGTTCATTACCTCCAACGGAAGTGATTTCAGCGACCCAGTTTACAAAGAGATTGCTATTACAAATGGTTGTATTAATAGAATGAGCAAAGAAGAACTCAGAGCTAAACTTTCAGAATTCAAGCTTGAAACCAGGTAATTAAACTTTAAAATTACAAACGTAGTATATGTTTGTCTTGGAATATCTTGAAAACACTGAACAATTAAAAATCATCTTTGCTGGTGTGATGCATGTACCTCTAATTCTAGCCACTTGGTAGAATGGGATAGGAAGATTGCAAGTCTGCAACCAGCTTGGTCAATTTCGTGACACCTTGTCTCAATACAAATTTTAAAAAAGGAAAGGATACAGCTCAGTGATAAAGTGCTTGCCTAGCATGCATGAGGACCTAGCACTACAACAAATATTTCAAAAAAAAAAAAAATCTGATAAAAACACTTTATTGTCCAGGGATGTGGCTCAGCAGCACAGCTCCTGCCTGGCAAGTGCAAGGTCATGAGTTTGATTCCCGGTACCAAAAAAAAAAAAAAAAAAGACTCCTCTGTCTCTGCATCTTTGTGTACAACTCTATTTCTGTCTTTTAGACAGAATAGGACTGCTGGGTCAGATGGCAGATTATTTGATCTGATAGTTTTAATGATCATAAGTATGTTTAAAATTTTTGTAGTTGTTCATGTGGGTTGCAGATAAGTATTGAATTAATGAGATTGAATATTTTTTTATCTTCTTTTGGCCATTTGTGTTGTTTTTATAAAGAGGGTTTGTCTGAAACCAGATACATTAAAAAATTCACTTATGAGGTAGTTTTTTGTTTTTTAGTTTCTAAAAATAAAGTAGAATTATAATATGCATTGTGTTTAACTGTATATTAAATGAGAAAGCAATGTAACTTGGTTGGGTGTTTTTGTATTTGTAGTGAATTTTTTTGTCTTTTTGAGACAGGTTCTCACTATGCAGTTCAGGCTGGCCTTGAGCTCACTTGGTAGCTTAGGCTGGTCTTGAACTTGCAGGTATCCTTCGACCTCAACCTCCCAAGTGCTGGGATTACAGGCATACACCTCCACGCACTTTTTGGTTTGAGATACATGATAGGAATGACTTTTGGAGTTCAGAAAAATGCATAGATTTTTCATAAACAGTAGAACTGCCAGGCATCAAGAAAGAAATCAGTTCCGTAATAGATGAAAATGTATTGTTTCAGGGTACTATTGAATCCTTTTGCGCTTCTATTTCTCCTCTTTGCTTTAAAAATGTAACCTCACTATTTTTCAAAAGAGCACATTTTTCCCCCATGTAGATTGTCTATATAATTTGTGAGAAAATTTTGACTTTTATTTCCCTCAGTTCTTTTTAAAGGTACAACCTGTAGCCTACAGAAAATTTTCTGTGTAAAATTTTTGTCCTTCCCAGGTGTGAAGATCATTTGCTTATTTTTGGCTTGCATGGGAGCTAGAGATCTAGATGTACATTTTTACGTTTATCCCACAAGCCTGTATTGAATTCTAAGCACTACACTAGGCAGTACATTTTTAAGGTAAATACAGATATGTTCCCCACTTTGGAAATCTCACAGTTTTGATAATACACAAGCAATCACAAATCAGATTGGCTAGCGCTACATTGGTGATCTGGCCAAGTGTAGCATAAAAACAGAGGAGAGAGTGTATCTTAGGAATTCAGGAAGATGGCAAAGAAATTGTGCCAGACAGAGAAGGGAGGGAGGGTATTTCAGGCTTAAAGAACTAAAACATGGAAATTCTTCATTCGTACATTTTCCATCTTACTTTTTTTTTGGCTGCTGTGCAGCCTTAGTTGATAGAATATGAAAGCATACCCCATAGGTAGGCCGTGGTGTACATTATGTTTTTTCTGTAGTATATGATGTACAAGTATACAGTAGGGGAACAGGAATGTTTGACAGTGATTCAAAAATGACAGGCTTGTTAGCTGAACTGTGAAGGAACCCTGTGCTGAAGTCTCCATTTTACCCTATAAGCAAGAAAGCACCACTAAAGATACTGAGGCAGGAACTTGGCTTTAGTGCTCAGTTCTCAGGTAAGATAAAGAATGAAATGGAAGACTTACTGTGTAATCCAAGAAACTAATGGGAGCCACAGTAGAGAAAATAAGGAGGGCCAGGTTCTGAATATTCTTCTGAGTTGGAACTGGTAGTAATTGTTAGTATTTAGATGTAGAGGGGCAAGGGAGGTGTTAAAGATGACAGGTACCATTGAGTTTGCAGGCAACTCTTTTAGTCAGAATGAGTTCTCCAAAAAAAAAAAAAAAAAAACGGAAGACAAAGTAATGTGAAGCTATTACATGACACAGAGGTCACTCACTATGCCTTGATAGTGCAATATGAAACAGATGAAGAGATTGCTCACCCCAACTGCCCCAGATTTGGAAGATCTCAAATGTAGAAAAACATTTTGTCTTAAAACAATCAATTGGTTGGTTATCTGTGTTCTTCTTGAACAAGATTCTTTTTCAGTGTTGTAATCCTAGCACTCAGAAATTAAAATAGGACAATCGCAAGACAGAGCCTAGCCTGGCAATTTATTGAAACCTTGCTTAAAACAAAAAGAGGGCTGGGGTGTAACCCATGTGAAGGCCCATGGGTTCAATCCTCAGTGCAGAAAGGAAGTGGGATGGAGATGTGGCCCACTGGTAGACTACTTGCCTGCTGTACTCAAAGGTCTGGATTCAGTACCCTGGCACTGCCCCCCCACCTGCCAAAATAGACTAAAAAGAATAGTGTTTTTTTTTAATTCACTAATTGACAGCATGACCAAAATGACTTGCTTGACACTACACATTGATAACAATGGACATCTTTTTACTTTTACTACTGTTTTTATTTACAGGCCAATATATAGTTCAGTCAAGTAACACTGAAGTAAGTGAGCAGTGGTTGTGACTTCTAGGTTTATGTATCAGTATATTGGAGAAAATGCTCTTTTGTATGTTAATGCCTCAGTTCATGAATTCTTCTGTTTGTAAACAGTTCAGTTAGCAACAAAAGCATTTGACTGAATTTTACTTCCATTCACAAGCTCTGCATTGGGTGACATACATGACTGGTCATCTTCCCCACACAAATGCAAATGCAGTTATTATCTCCAGAATAGTAAAACAAATCAAGTTTGCAAACCGAGGTACCACTGTACTACTAAAATGAAAAGTTACTTGTAAAGGAAAATGGTCATGTTGTAATGAATATTTTATGTGTATTATTTTTTTGTTAACTTATCTTTGAGTCTTTCTTTCCTTTAATTTATTGTAGCATTTACTAAATTATGCGGTGACTGTCAGTGTTCAGTTCAGTGCCCACAGGTAAGAGTTGTGATTCGCGACTGGAAGATTCACCTTAGTAAATTGTATTTTTCTTTTACTTAGAGGAGTAAAGGATGTACTAAAGAAGAGACTGAAAAACTATTATAAGAAGCAGAAGCTGATGTTGAAAGAGAGTAACTGTGCTGACAGTTACTATGACTACATTTGTATTATTGACTTTGAAGCCACTTGTGAAGAGGGTAACCCACCTGACTTTATCCATGAGATAATTGAGTTTCCTGTCGTTTTATTGAATACGCACACCTTAGAAATAGTAAGTGAATTGCTATATTTTATTTTTCACAGTGGTAATTCTGATGTTCTCTAGTAAGTGGGATCTCATTTTCATTTTAACTAGAATTAAAATTCTTTAGTGAGCTTTTTTGCTATTGTTATGAACTTTGTATCAACAGGAAAGCTAGTAAAGCAGTTAGAAGCTGCTTCTCTCCAGTAGCTAAAAAAATTACAGCTTTTTTTTTTTTTCCCTGTTTCTTTAGAACATCTGTGTGGATATTGAAATCTTGGGACGCTAAGAGAGAGAAAAAAAAACTGTTTCCTGGTCCCACAGATACTAATTTAGTTGTTCTGTGGTAGAATATGCTTTGAAAACTTTTCAGGTGGTGTGATGCCCAGTCAGAGTTGAAGACTACCATTATAGCCAAATGTGTACTCTGATCTCAAATTATGATAATTTACAAAAAAAAACTGGCCATCCTTTTTTATTTTACTTTGTTTTTTATTTTTTGAGACAGAGTCTTTCTATATAGTTCAGGCAGGCCTTGAACTTGCTTTTGTATCCCAGGCTGCTGGCCATCTTTCTGATGGAAAGTTTATGGGAGAAACAATTTTGTATAACCATTTCAAAGTCACATATATTATGTATGTATATGTGCATAAAAAATAGTTAAGATAGTTATACTACTGATTTCTCTGAGTTTTCTGAAGTGAAACATTTGTACTGGTATTGTTCAGGCAATTGAAGGCAGATGTCTTGTGCTCTGGGTGAATAATTTGGGGATGACAATGTGCAACAAATGTACCATTGTTACCCCTGATTGATGTACTTTAAAATTTTATTGTAGTTTTTTTTTCTTTCTTTTTATCTATGAATAACATGGATTTGTAAAAACAAAACAAAACAAAACAATGTGTATATAGCATTGTTGCCCCGACTGACATGTTTTCAATTTTTTTCTGTTCTTTTTTTCTCATTGAAATAAAATGGATTTGGGAAAAAAAAAAAACACACACACATAAAGTCATGTATATGTTTTGGCTAATTATGGTCAGTACCTTCTTAGTTTAGGAACAAATAGAATGAGTTCCCCAAAATACTGTTACTCTTACAAAATCTAAGTGTGAGGGTATGTCATAACGTCTCATCTACCCAAGTCATATCTTTGATATTCCTGTTGCAACAGATATACTGATAGAAGTATAGGAGGACTTTGTGTATGAAAGTATAAGAAGTATGAGAAGTAAGACTTCGTGCATGAAAATACAGTTTTTTTTAAAGTTCAAAGCCTATTTTATTTTCATGTTTTATTCTGACAATGTCGGCTGGGAAAAGGAAGGCATTAGCAGTTAAAGAATTACATTATTCTGTTATTTTCAAGCAGAACTGGGGGAAAGAGTTTGTAATTGTCCTTTTTGCGGATATGGATCAGTGCCAGAAGAGGTCAACTCCTGGCTGATGGGGAACAGGGACTACTGGGAGAAAGGCAGGAAGTGGATGTGGAATTGCCATTGGAGTGTTCATATTCCAGGGTTCCCATCTGGGTACCCAAGGATCCTGTATGAACATCACAGGGGGAGCAGTCCACAGTGGCTCCTCAAAGGGAATGGGCATACCACCATCCTGGAGGTGGTACTCGGGAGGTGGGACAACAGCATCTTCCCAGAAGGGACTTGAAACAGCATTGTCATTCCATCTGTATCCCAGGATCCTGTGCAGGGCCTCTCCATAAGGACATGGCAAGGGGTCCCTCCTTGGTTTCCTGTTGGCCTCACAAATAGTCCAATATAAATCCTGCAGACTTATCAGCAAGTGTGAACATTTTTTCCAGTTCTTTCTTATCCCTCTGTGACTGAGATGCTTGGCAATTGCTTTTGACATTAAGTAATTTTTCTTTATTGGAAAGTATGTTTCATATTCAAGAAATTCCCATTCTTCAAGGAAGTTTTGGATTTCCTGGTCACTCCATGGTTTAACGAATTGGCTTGAGAACTTTCTTGGTTCTTGGTTTTCTTTTGTCTTCTTTGGTTCTTGGGTATTTTGGGGAATTTCTTTTGAAGTTTCTGATACTTGCTCCATTTTTATTCCTGAATTTCCTCTTGGGAGTCTTCACTAAAGCCACAGGATCTGTACCTAATGGGATTAAGAGAGTCAGAAGATAACCATGTATGGAGAAATGTTTGGTCCTCTCTGCTTCCCAGTTTCTCCAAAGTCTGTCTTAGTTAGATTCTTGACCAGCCTGTTTCTATAATTTTCTCATCCAAAGCAAATTAAAGATCAGTAAATTAAAATGAAAAATGGCAGCTATAAAGGAATATAATCTTGTATAACTCATTACATTTCACTTATTCAAGGACATTGCTTTAGCAGTTCTCCTGTCATTTAGACTATGATTTACTTCTTTCTATTTTGTTATTCTTATAACATACAAACAGACTGTTTTTCTCCCCCTACTCTATTTTATTTTATTTTTATTTTTATTTTTATTTTTTGTGGGCTTAAACCAAAGGAGCACTGCACTACGTCCCCAGCATTTTTCTTTTTTTTAATGTTTTAAGTTTTAGGACAAGGTGTCCCTAAGTTTTCCAGGCTACCCTTGAGTTTGTGACCCTCCTGAGTAGCTGGGATTATGTGTATCACTCTAGTGTCTATAACTGCTCAGTTCAAACTTCGTAGTCACCCTTGATTCCTGTCTTTCATATTGCACATCCAGCCCATTAGTGATTCCAGTTTACATCTGCATTCCGATAGATGCAGGACCCAGTCACTTTGCAGCTGTGACTCCACTCTGAGTCCCAGTCATTTTTTTGTCTGATTTACTACATTTGCCATCTTATAGGTCTGTGTTTCTATCCTGGAAACCTTACCCACCTTCAACATAGTCATCTGAGTAATCCTTTAAAAATTTGATGCTGGCATGGTGGTACATGCCTGTAAAGTCAGTACTTTGGAGACTGAGGCAGGAGGATTGTCCTGAGTTTAAGGCCACCCTGGGCTACATAGTGAGTTCAAGGCCTTTCTGGACTATATAGCAAGACTCTGTCTCAAAACAACAAAAAATGTGAAGTCCAGTGTGGTGGTACATACCTGTAATCAGAGCGCTCTGGAAGACCAAAGCCGCAAGACTGCAAGTTCAAGCTCAGCCTGTGCAATTTAGCAAGACTCTGTCTCACAAAACATAAAAAATAAAAATAGCTGAGAAAGTAGCACAGTGCAGTACACCTGGGTTTAAAAAGAAAAAAAAAAGTGAGATCTTTTTGTTCTTACTTCTCAAAAATGCCAGACTTAGTTGCACCTCTTCCTTCCCAGTGCTTTAGCTCTAGTTCTCTTCCCCCAAAGTATTGCTGGGTGATTCCCTCAATCCCTCTGGTTACCCTATTTAAAGGGAAGCTTATAAACACCTCATATAGCCCACATTTCCTTCTTGCATGCTCAACTTTTCCTTTAAGTGATGATTTGGTTAAAAATAAGCAAATTCTGTATAACCTTCTGTTAAAGGTATTAAAAAGTACATGAAATTAATGGGGCTGGGGTATAACTCTGGTAGAGCACTTTCCTGGCACATAAGAACCTCGGTTCAGTCCTTAAGTGCTGAAAAACAAACTATTGCTTGTTATACTGTATTTAATACTACCTGGTTATAATGGTAAAAATTATCACAATTTTGAAAGATTTTTATTTAAGAGTATAGAATATATCATTTATATTTGTAAAGGACTTTTTATAGAATTCATTTGTTTATGATGCCCAACTAAGTGGAATTCTTCCTTCTGTGTTATGTCTGGTAAGTGAAGAGCATCTAACTTTTGAGAATAGAGTATTCTTTGCTATGCTTTACTTTTAACGCTGTTATAGTTTTCCCCCTCCAGTACTAGGGATTGAACCCAGGGCCTTTGCACTGAACTACATCCCCACTCTAAAAAATTTTTAGTTTAAGATAGGTTCTTGCTGAGTGACTTAAGTTGCCCAGGTTGAATCCGAGTTTATGATCTTCCTGCCTCAGCCTCCCAGAGTATTAGAATCACAAGCATGCAGCACCATACCCCACCTTTTTTATAATTCATAATCATTTATAGTTCATCTCTTTAAAAGATTGGTGTGTAGCAAGAATTAATCCTTAGGAAATATAGACATTTACTTTTATTAATGTTTAAATCTACCACAAAATACATTATCTTTTTCTTTATATCTAACTGGGAGTAGTAGTAGCTGCTTTAAAATTTTTATGCTTTGAAATTGTCCTTAATTTTGTCAGACATAGTGGTGCCTACCTAATCCCAGCAGTTGGGAGGCTGAGGCAGGTGGATTGCCATGAGTTTGAGGCTAACCTGGGCACATGGTGATTTCAAGGCCTAAGCTACATAGTGAGACCCTGTCTCAGACAAAAGAAAAAGTCCTTGATTTTTAAAAAGTGACTCAGTGTGTTCTGGTTTGGGGAAGTAACACTGGGCTAGAAGAAAAAACATTTAGAGATGACAACCTGATGACAACACTGATTTTACTTATTAGTTTACAGAATTTTGTGCATCAAACAGAAAGACTAGCGTGCAGTTTCTGGAAAAGTTTTAAAAATGCTATAAATAGCTGGATGTAGTGGTCCATGCCCCTGGTCCCAGCACTTGGGAGACCTGAGGCAGAAGGATCATGAGTTCAGACCAAGCCTGGGCAATTTAGCAACTCAACCAAAACTTATCACTAAACACAAAATATTAAAAAGGACTGGTGATATAGATACAGCTCAGTGCCAAGGCCCAGCGCTCCATCTCCAATCCACCCCCCCATATGTGTAGTATGATCCCTAATCTGCTGTATACCATATAATTAAATTTTGGCTATTTAGAATTTAGTTTAATTGAATCTTTATGAAAGTGATGACTATCCAGGAGTAATTGAAAACAATAATATAGCAATAACTGAGTACTGACCTTTCTTCAACTGTTGTAAAAACAACTCCTACATTTTGCAGTATAGATTGCATGCAGTAAGTTTTATATTTTTAAAATAGTATAAGCACAATTATCAGTGTTTTGCGTCTCAGAAAAATGTTTTTTATTTTATTTTTTACTTTATTTTTTTGGAGGGGTGTACCGGGAAGCGAACTCAGGACCTTGTGCTTGCTGGGCAGGCGCTGTGCCACTGAGCAATATCCTTGGCCCCAGCAAAATGTGTTTTAAATACTGATATGAAGGATTGGTTTCAGGTACTTGTTATATCTTAAACTAAAAAAAAAAATTTTTATTTCATGAAGAAAATTTCATAACCAAGTAATAAGAGAATAACAATAGGTATTACATTGTGTGTTATTTTATTCGGAACACAGTACAAGGTGTAACCAAAAGATTCTTACAAAATTTTTTTTTTTGTTTTGTTTTTTTTTGTTTTTTTTTTTGCAGCACTGGGGATTGAACTCACAACCTTGCACTTGCCAGGGCAGGCGCTTAAGCCGCTGAGCCAAACTCCCCAGCTACAAAAATTTTTCAAACTATGGAATAAGTGATTTTTTTTTTAAAGCTAGGCCTGAGTGATTGGGCATTCCTATAATCTCAGCAGCCTAGGCGGGTGAGGCAGGAGAATTACATGTTCAGGCCTAGTCCAGGGTATTTAGTAACCTTGCAAGGCTCTGTCTGAAAAAAGAAAAAAATAAAAGGGGATCTAGCCCAGTGTGAAGGGCCTGGGTCAAGTCCTTAGTTCCCATTGCCTCATAAAAAAGAAGTGATTTTTTTTTTTTTTAATTAAAAATCAGAGGGTTTTGAGTATGGAAAATTATCCTTAAACACTCTAGAAAGATCTGTGCCATAACTGAATTTGCCACATAACCTACTTTAAGATTGTTATTCTCCCCTTGCAGGAAGATACATTTCAGCAGTACGTGAGACCAGAAATTAACACACAACT
Source organism: Dasyprocta punctata (assembly GCA_004363535.1). NCBI lineage: Eukaryota > Metazoa > Chordata > Mammalia > Rodentia > Dasyproctidae > Dasyprocta > Dasyprocta punctata. Next base: position 132,879 of record RJWM01001586.1, read on the forward strand.
TTCCGATTTCTGCATCAGACTTACTGGAATTACTCAGGTAATAATTCTGTTTTCTTTTTGCTAGCATTTGAAAATGGAATTTCAGTTAAGAATTTATTTGATAGATAGTTTAAAACATTATTGCCATGATCAATTAGTATGGTATTTTTGTTGTTTGGTAAAGATCTTTCATATTGTAGTAATTTTAAAAAGTACTTACAGCTTGTTGCAGCGATGTGTACCTATAATCCCCGGGGAGGCTGAAGTGGGAGGATTACTAGAACCCAGGATTTTGAGTCTTCTCAAAAAGAAAAACAGAAGCACATTTTACATCTGGTGTAACATTTTACTCAGCTTTTCCCTTTAAGTTGTAATGACAGATTTAAAGATTTTGTTTATTAAGTGAAATGCAGTACTTAGTATCGCTTTACATTGCTTCCCCCTTCCCTTCCTTCCTCCCTTCTTCTTTCCCTCCCTTTCTCTTTCTCTTTCCTTCCCTCCCTCCCTTCCCACCTCACCCCTTACTCCAGGTTATCCTGACGTCTACAAACCACCTCCTGCCTTAGCTTCCTGAATGCTAGGATTGCAAGCATGTGTTACTATGTCTGGTTACATCCTGACTTTATATATAACTTTATTACTATTATTATTTTTAAGCTCTGGTTTTTTTGTTGTATTCTAACATGTAGGTCTTCTGTTCATTTATTTCTTTCATTTATTCATCCACTCCACACATATTTGAGTGCCTACTATAATATACCAAGGAACTAGGGATTCAAAGACAGCTCTGAGTCAGCCTTTATCCTCAGCTTCTTCACAGTCTCTAAGCCAGGAGGGCAGACAGAATAAGCCAGTGATCACAGTATGTTTAAGAAGAGTGACAAGTAGTGACAAGTCTGTTTTATCAGGGTATTCTGGGCTTCTATGAAAAGGGTTCTATGTTAGCCACTTTTCTTACTGCTGGGCCAAAATACCCTCAACTAAAAGAATGAGAAGTTTATTTTGACTTACAGTTTGTAGTAACTTCAGTCCGAAATGAGCTGGCTCCAAGTAAAATGGCGTGGTGGGAGGGCCTGGCTGGGGGAGAGCTGTTTAGCTTACAGCCGCCAGGAAGCAGAGTGAGGAGAGGTGCTCAGAAGGAAGATAGATACCTTTCCAGGCCACGCCCAGTGACCCACCTCTGCTGACCAGACCCTACCTCCTAATAGCAAGGCAGTTGTAAGCCCCTATAATGTGAGCACTTTGGCTGTTGGGGAACATCTAGATATAAGCCATAATACTTTGCCCCTGGCCCCCACAAGACTGATGCACACCTATTTGTGCAAAATTTATTTAGTCCATGTGTAAGAATTGGCAGAGTCCTAATAGTTCTAGCATTGCTGAAAAGTCCAAGTTCAGCGTCTCCTCTGAGACTTAAGACAAATTGTTTATCTGTGATCCTTTGTTTAAAAAAAAAAAAAAGTTTGAACACTGCCTATATACGATCGCATAGGGTAAACATTACCTTTCTAAAAAGGAGGAAGAGGGAGATGAAAAGGAATGGGACCAAAGCACAACTGAAACCCAGCAGGGTAAACATTAAATCCTGTAGCCCTGTCCAGCACCTGGGGCAAGATGTGAGATGTGAACTCCGAAGGGCTTGGGCAGCCTACCCCTACAGCATCGCTAGTGGTTGTAGCCCTCATGGCTACTCTCTCGGGCTGGCTTTGCTCACTCCTTGAGGCTTCCCTCAGATGTTCTTTGTTTCTGTCTTCTCCAGCTTTCTGGGGTTTCCACTGTTCTTTTGACTTCACTCTTAGAACTTCATGTACTACCAGCTCTGGGACATACTGTCTGGTTTCTTAGGCTTTCTCTTCTCTTTTTTCTTTTCTTTGTTTTTGGTTTTTCAAGACAGGGTCTCACCATGTAGTTCAGACTGGGCTTGAACTCTCTTTAAGTGGGAGTAGCCTCGACTGGCCTCAAACTCACAGTGATCCTCTGCCTCAGCCCTGCAAGTGCTGGTATTACAGGTGTGCGCCACCATGCCCCGCTTTAGGCTTTCTTTTAAAGTCTGGATAGAGGCCTCCCACAACTGCTGTGCATATCTGTAAAATCAGCACTATGTGGATGATGCCGAGTTTTTCTGCCAGTTTGAGCAGTAGCAAGGCTTCCTTCTATCTTGTCTGCAGAGGCTTCTAAGTGGCTGGATGGCTGACCTCTGTGAACTAAATCCTGGGGAACAAATTTCCTGGGCAGTGGCATGGTGGTAGCATGATGCTGTGGTGCTTTCTTCTTGAAACAAAGTTTTTTAGTTTTGTAATTTTGAGCCTGTGAAGAGTGGGGCTTTGTTTCTCTCCTGCCTTCAAAGCATTTTTCCTTTTACCCTGATCCAAAGTACTTGGCTTCTCTTTAATATTAATCCTTTCAGCTGTCAAGCTCTTCTCTGCTCCATCTTTTCAGGCACTGACTTTCTGGCAAGACTAAAAACTTTAAAAATGGGCTTTTTTGCTCTGATTTTCAGGATAAACCTCACTAAGCCCCCAATAATATCTGTGCCACACCTCTCAGTGTTGGGCTGTGTTAGTTTCCTGTTCCAGATTACTTAGTCTGGTGTCCTTAATCTTAGTTTCCTACATAAGAAAAATGTAGACAAAGTTTCTGCCAGAGCATGACATACATGGTCTGGAGTCCCCCTGCCAGTGGAGTACTCCTGAGCCTAGTCTTTTAACTGTCTGCATTTTTTTCAGTGCTCGGGTCTTCTGAGCTCTGACCAGTGTCACACATCAAGCTCAGCTTGTAGCATTCTAGGGCTCCACCCCTAGCCAGCATCTCCACATCTTTCCAAACCCCTTCCTTGAACCAATTCGAGAGGTTTCTGAGCCATATGGTAAAGTACAGTCAGAGCAGTACCTACTTCTGGTACCAAAATCTGTCTTAGTCACTTTTCTTGTTGCTGGGACAAAATTCCTGGCACTTGCAACTGAGAGCAGGGAAGATTTGTATTTGTAGAAGTTTTAGTCCCTACTTGCTGGCTGTAAGGCAGAAGGGCATGATGGGTGGGCCTGGGCAGAGGATAACTTTACCTTGTGGCATCCAGGAAACAGGAGAGGGTGATGGGAGGAGCTGAGAATGAAATACCCTTCCAGACCACATCCTCAGTGACCCACCTCTCCTGGCTAGACCCTACCTCCTAACAGTAAGTCAGCTTATAAGCCCTCATCATCCAGTTTCCTTCCAAAAGCCCTACCTATGAGCACATGAGGCTTTTGGGGACATCTAGAGATATAAACCAGAACAGCTTCAATAGGTGACAGAGCTATCCCAGACAAGCTCCATCATGTTAGTTAACTCAGGCTGAGTTATAGGTAAATAGGCAGAAAAGAAGTGATGGGCATTTTAGGTGTAGAACGGCAGACCTACATGTAGCTCAGAATGACCCAAATTTGTGAGGGTTAGTGAGAAAATGGTTGAGGTAGACAGAGATAAGCCAGAACAAAGTGTCTTACATATTCTTTTATTCTGAAAGCCTTGGAAAGTGGAAGACATTTAGAGCATGGGTGACTGATAGGTCAGATTTACTTTTCAGGAAACCTATCAGGCCGCAACGTGTAGTATGGTGTGGAAAGGCATAAAACTTGAGGTGGAGAGACCACTTGAGCAACTGTGATTTTCATTTGTTAGGAGGTTTCCCTTTTCAGTACTCTAAACAATCAGTAAACCACTGGGTTGAGGCCTTCTAGGAAGTGAGCCACTGAGGGCTAGGCATGGTGGCACAGGCCTGTAATCCCAACACTCGGAAGGCCAAAGCAGAATTGCTGTGAGTTCAAGGCCAGTCTGAGCTACATAGTAAGTTCAAGGCTAGCCTGTACTATATAGTGAGTCCCTGTCACAAAAGCCAAACTAAAAAGTGATCTACTGAGGATGATCTTAAATCCTAAGGTTTAAAAATTTTTATTTTGAGAGAGTCCCAGTAAGTGGTCAGGTTGCCCAGGCTATCTTCAAACTTTCAGTCCTCCTGCCTCAGCCTCTCAGACTGCTAGAATTACTGGCATGTGCCATTTTACCTGGCAGTAAACAGTGGTTTTTTTGGGGTTTTTTTTTGTTTTTTTCTTTTTTTTCTTTTTTTTTTTCTTTTTGAGACTGGGTCTTACTATGTAGCCCAGGCTGACTGAACTCACAGTGATCCTTCTGCCTTAGCCTCCTGAGTGCTGGGATTATAGGCATGTGCCACAATGCCTGGCCAATAAACAATTTTAAGTGTTTTAAATGAAATTTTCAGTGATAGGTATATTGAAGCCTGGAAGATTATGAAGAGTTTCATATTGTCCATTGCCCTCCAGTTTATGTCTGGGTGTCTTATAGCACTACACATAGTTGCCCTGATTTTCATATCTTTCGTTTTTATACCCACAGGATCAGGTAGACAGAGCTGATAATTTCCCTCAGGTACTGAAAAAAGTAATTGACTGGATGAAATTGAAGGAATTAGGAACAAAATATAAATACTGCATATTAACAGATGGGTAAGTATTTAGGAAAATTATCTTTTTAAAATCTGCTTTTTCAAGATTCCCTATTTTATTTAACTGTTCGAATAATGATAGAAGTATTATTTATTGAAGATTTTGGAATCACCCACTAGAGATAATATTTTTCCTTTTATGTTCCTTTTTCTACTTAACCTTTTGAGTCCTAGAGATGAGAGTGAACTGTAGTAACAGTCTAGTGCAAGACAGGAGGACTGAAAAGATAAATATTGACATGCGAAAATAAAACGACTTTCCCAAAAGCCTATTTTTATCATGACATTTGCTTACTCACAAAAGGCTTCAGCTTAGCATTCAAGGCTCTCTCATCTCATCCTAGCTGGGGTGTTTAGCCTAATCTATCTGCCATTATTTCTTTCTGCTAGTCAGGCTGCCTCTGAATTCACATGATTTATGCTTCCTGTGTGTACTTCAGCCTTTCCTCTCCACTGAGAGACTTTCTTGTTGCTTATCAACAAAGCCCTCCTGGGTTTTACCTTGATACTACAATTACTTTGATCTTTTTTTATTAAAGTCTTCTATCTTGCCTTTATGATATGTACAATTCTCACTATGTATTCTGATACCGTTATGTACATAACTATGTATTCTGATACTGCTACATATCTAAGCTTATTCTTTGCAAAGAAATTAAAAATCCTCTCAGACTGAAGGACTTACACTACTTGATAGTCTTCCATAAATGAAAACTTATCAAGTATATCAGAAAGATTAAAACAGGGACTATAGGCATTGTACCTTGACATCTCCTGTATCATATGCCACCAAGGTTGAAGAAGAAAGTCCTAAAGAGCTTCTGTTTTGAACTGTGGACAATTTTATACTCTACAGCTGAGGTGTTGCCAATAGAGAGAATTTTGTATCCACATACAAGAGGAGGGAACACTCAATTCAGTCATGTCATAATTTGGAAAACTTTTAAAATGGACTCTTTTAGAAGTCTTGCTGTTTTTTAACATGAGTAGGCAGTGTTGTTGTCACAATAAGTATATACAGGTTTAAAAAATCCTCACATTCTAGGACAGATTATTCAAAACCTAAGTGATTTTGTAATGAAAGCACTAATAAAAATAATGAGTGATCGATCCTTCTGGAAGTAATTTGGACAATTCAGGCAAGCCGCTTATGGTGGATGGAGTTTGCTTCAGGGTATTAAAAACACACAGAAACAATAGAATCCTAGGAGTAGGTGTCATTTATTTGTTTGTTTACTTATTGTTGTTCTGGGGATTGAACCCAAGGCCTTTCTGCTGAGCTGTATTCCCAGCCCTTTTATTTTTTATGTTGAGACAAGATCTTGCTAAGTGGCTGAATTGCCCAGGTAGGACTCAAATTTGTATTCCTCCTGCCTTAGCTTACCAGGGTGCTGGTATTCTAGGTATGCACCAGCTGTGCCCAGGTTAATTTTCTTAAAGCACAGTTGAAAGTACTCCTGTTGTCAGAATAAGCAACAGAATTGAGGGCTTTATTTTTTCCTGAAGATTATAATTTCTGCTGCTATTCTGATTCCTTTTGCCTAGGAAAAACCATCCATGTACCAGCAGAATTTCCACATTGCACAGTGTGTGCCTTTCTGACACACACTGTAAAAAGCTGATTTTATTGTAGAAATATGTGCTGTGGTAGGACAGGTTATATTTTAACTTCTTTACTTTTTCTCTTTTAAGTTTAAAAAAAAATTACAGCATTTATTTTAGTTGAAAGTGTACCCTTAAAAAGCTTACTGATAGTTACCACTGCCATTATGCATTAGCCTAGCAGTTAGTTAAGAATTACGAAAAAATATTCAGCAGTGTAGAAATCTGCCCATGAATCAGAACTATAAAAACATTAAGGATTAATATGTCTAATTTCCTTTTATTTTCTTTTTAAAATTTCTTTTATATGACATTTTGAATTAATGTTAATTTTTTAACTTCATTGTGTGTATATGAGAAGGTTGACATAGAAATAAAAATTGTGACTGAAAACATTTATTTGTAAGAATAATACAGCATTTATTTTGTCCATCTCTTTTCTTTTTTTGGTTTATAAGTTCATGGGATATGAGTAAGTTCTTGAACATTCAGTGCCAACTCTGCAGACTCAAGTATCCTTCATTTGCTAAAAAGTGGATCAATGTTCGAAAGTCGTATGGAAACTTTTACAAGGTAAATTTTGTCTTAATAAGTTTGCTGTGTTTTACATGCACGTTAAATTGTGATCTTCTGGTGTTTTTCACAGGAAAAGCCATATAATTGTTACTCTTAATCAGTCTCACTTATTTTCAAATTAGAAGGATAAGCCTTTTTTTCCTTGACCTATTAACTTTTTAAATATAGGCCATATACAAATGTATATGCGTGTATATATACACACCATATATATATATATACATGTACATGTGTGTACATACTCTCATTCTTCTGGAGCTTCATACTTTCATGGTAATCACTATCTTGCTTTTCTTTACAGTTCATATTTATATGTGTATCATTACACCATATAGTTTGACTTTTGCCTTGTTTTGAGCATGACATTATAATGTATTATGCTGGCAGTATTATTTGTTTTGCTTTTTTCCTTATTCTACTTGAGAGCCATCCAAGTTGTGTGTATAGCTGCAGTTCATTCACTTTATTGCTCTGTAGAATTCCACTGTGTGAGTATACCTATTCATTTATCTGCTGTACTTTGGCCATTTTGGTTTTTGGTTTTTGGTTTTGTTTTGTTTTGTTTTATTTTTTTGGTACGGGAATCGAACTCACAACTTCGCGCCTGCCAGGCAGGTGCTTTAGGCCACTGTGCTAAATCACCCACTGCTTGGGGCTTTTTTGAACAATGATGCTATAAACGTTCTTGCTTGTGACTTCTGCTGCCTTTGTGTACTCCAGGGCAGTTTCTCTAGGGTATAAACCTAGGAATGCAGCTTCTGGGTCATAGGTTACATGCGTTGTTCACATTATTAGATAATGGAAAAGTCGTTTATCAAAAGAGTTGTACCTGTTTGCACACTTAGCAATGCATGGGATTACAGTTGGTTTGTGTCATTGCCAACACCTGATATTATATTGGTAGACATTTTATTTTATTTTATTTTGAGGTTAGGAAAGTTTTATTATAAATAAGGGGAAGGAGAAAAGGCGAGGGAAAATAGTTTCTGAATTTCTAGGAGGATCCTGAATGGTGTGGTCTACTGGTAGACATTTGAAATGTAAATCTGGTGGCTATAGGATGCTGTCTCACTGAGATTCTAACTTGGCATTTGCCTATGACTCCTGAAATTGAAGTCCTTTTCCATGCTTACCATTTTGACTCGTGTCCCTCCCTTTTCTTTTGTTCCTGCGTAAGTCTGTGCCCACTTTAAAAACAATTGGTAGTCTGTTTGTCATTGGTTTATAGATCTTTATTTTAGATGCTAGTTTTTTATCTTTTTTTTTCCTATTCTTTTTGTTTTGGGTTTTAGTTTGTGTTTTTTTGTTTTTGTTCTTGTTTTTGTTTTGTTTTGTTTTTTTGACATGGTCTCACTGTGTAGTTCACATTGCTTTAAACTCACTATGCAGCCTTGGCTGTGTCATTCTCCTGCCTCGGTGTCTTGGGTGCTAGGTGTGCACCATACCTGGTTCATTTTACAGTTTTTAAAAAACTTTTCATTATGGAAACTTCCAGACATACATAGAAATAGAAAGGCTAATGAACGCTCATGATCTGGTTTCAACAGTTACAGATTCATGGACAGTCTAATTTTACCTATATTAAAGGAATAGTTATATCCTGTCGTGTTCTCACACATCCAGAGTTTGCTAGTTACCGCACTGTGACCTTAAACTACTGAAACTTGTACTGAAATTTATAGCTTGGTCACCTTTAGATTATGTTTTGGCTCCAAGTCCCAGATAGTAGTGCATTCTCATACTAGGGCATTTTTTCTCAAACCTGTAATTTAGAAGAATAATTTATTTAAAGTCTTCTTAATTATATATTAAAAATTTTTAGATGTGCATAAAAATATCTACAGTGTAGACCTGGACATAGTGGTGCATACCTTTAATCCCAGTACTCTGAGAGACTGAGGCAGGAGGATCTCCTAGTTTGGGCAAGTTAGTGACTTAGTGAGAACCTGTCTCATAAAGTAAAAAAAGTTGGGGATGGTACCTCAGTGTGAAAACCCTGGGTTTATCTTTTAGTACTAAACAAACAAACAAAAAACTACAGCTCACAATACATTTATTTAATTATAAAATTGTAGATATAATGCAGTAAAATTCCCAGTACTCTATTGATAGAGAAAATTTTGACCAGTATTAGCCTACTTCTGTGGTTTTTCACTCTTTATGTGTTAGCCATGTCAGTTACTGCTATAAATAGAAGAAACTTACATTTTTCTTTTTAAAAAGTTGCCTTCTCTTGTTTTGTTTGTCTTACCCAAGAAAACCTAAAAGTTCTATCACAAATTTCTACTATATATGATGCTAACTAACAAAATGGTCAATGATATGGTCTGTATAAGACTTTAGATATTCTTGTCTTTTTTTTTTTAAGGGAAAAATTAGTTCTCACCCAGCCTTTCTTGAGAGTAGAGGGCAGAAATGGGTAATTCAACCTGAGCTTGATCTTTTTCCTTTTCATAAATTTACAACTTGTAAGGCAAATACAATGTATTTCTGTGAAGTAACTCAAAATAAAATGAGATTTCATTTTTTTCTGAAAGTGGCTAACGCAAAGTGAGTAAAAATACATCCTAACAATTTACAAGATTTTGGAGAAAACTCCAATTTCTTTTTTTGCATAGCGTATCAAACCCAAATGTGATTAGTAGCATTTACAAAATTATGTAAATATATTTGTTTCTTTTATGGACTTACACATTAAAATGCTAATTTTGAGGTAAGAATGTAGGGAAAAACATACCTCTTTAACTGTGAAGTATTTGCTTGTTTTAGTTGTTTTTTTTTTTCTTCCAATACAAACTACCTATTCTAGATTGAATTTAAGGTTAGCTAAGATGAATTTCATTTTTCACAGAAATTAAACACTGTCTGCTAACAAAAAAGTCTTGCTTACACGTGTGCAAAGTTGGGAAATGCTGCGGAAAGTTCACTGCCTTCCTTAAGTGGCTGAATACTCTTGTAGAAATCCACAGGTTTCTGAAGGTACATTTTTAAGTTTCACCTCCAAAGCTTTTTTCTCAGAGGCAGATTTGTAGGCTGAGCAGAAGATTCAGAAAAAAAAATCTCTCACCCTGTCATACTGTGGTTTTGAAAGGGAAGAAAAATAATTTTCTCCCATAGTTTTTTCAGATTGCTTTTCCGTAAGGCTTATTTTACCGATGAAGCTCAAACAAACAAACAAAAAACATTGTGAGCATTTTAAAGTTTTCTATTGCAACATATATTATTTCCAGAGATTTCATTTTCTTTGAAATCCAAGAATCTGTTTTGTTTTTTAATTTTATTAATACATGTTTGTAGTACATAATGTTTACATTCACTGTAGGGAATTGGCTCACTGACATAACACATTTCATTTCCTTTGTTTTTCCCCCTTGAAATCCAAGAATCTTACCACGTGAAGCCAGACCTTTTTCTTCAGGGTCTTTTTGAGACTTGTTCAACTGGTTGGTGACGGAAGTGTCTGCTAGGTAGACTGCGTCTTGAAGCTCTTCCTCATACCACCCGGCAAATTCTGGCAGCCTCTCTTCATGACATTTACTTTTCATCTCAGTCCCCTTGTTGAAAACTGTCAGTTCCTGATTTCTGGCCTCTGTTTTTCCACTTGTAATCATATTCTTAGATGCCTTTGATCCCATGGAAAATACAGTTTTAGAACAACCAATAGAGAAGTTTTGTGGGTGCATGCTTTCTTTCTTTTTTTTTTTTTTTCCTTTGTTTCTTTGTTTTCTTCCTTCCTTTTGTTCATTTCTTTGAGGGTAAAATGTTTCTTATCAAGTAGATCTGTAAACTCATTCTCTGTGTATGTGGTGTTCTAGCTAGATATCTTCTGGCATCATTATTACGTTTTTGGCCTGGATAGTACACAGAATTTTGTCTTGACAAAATAGGCTTTGTCTTGCAAAGTATCACTAGGCTCTGGAAGTGTAGATCTGTTTTGAAGATCTGGGTAATTTCTCATAACAGATGCTGGAAAAGGAATGTGCACATCAGAAGTTCAGTGAACTTTTGATAGTGTCAGATTTCACAGAATGCCACAGTATCTGAGTGATGAATTTTCTTCACCTCTGTGGTGGAGGTTGTGCCCTTGCGAATCGTTTTTGTAGCCCGTTGCTTCCAGGGTGTTTTACTGCTGGTTGATTTGTGGGAAGTCCACTTTGTACAAGCCATGGTGTAGAGATTCATCTCCCTTCTTTGGGTGGAGCGTCGCCAGTTTTAATCAGGTTATTTTGTTGTTAGTACTAAGTTTTAGGAGTTCTTTAATCTAGGTGTTATTTCCTTGTTAGATTTGTTACTTGCAAATATTTTCTTCCATCGGTTACCATTTACCCTGTTGAGAATGTCCTTTGATGCATAAAAGTCTTAATTTTTGATGAAATTAGACTTTTTCTTTTGTTTCCTATGTTATATCCAAGAAATCATTGTCAAATCCAATGTCATGAAGCTTTCCCGTTTTCTTAACAGCTTTACAATTTTAGTTCTTAAGTTTAGCTTTGATCCATTTTGAATTTATTTTTGCGTATGGTATAGGGTAATGTTCTGTTCATTCTTTTTTATGCAGATACCTAGTTTTCCCAACACTATGTATTGACAAGACTGTCTTTTTCTCTGTGAGTGGTCTTGGCACCCTTGCTGAACATTATTTGGCCATATATATGAGAGTTTAATTTTGGATCCTCTGTTCCGTTTGGTTAGCTGTATGTCTGTCTTTATGCCAGTACCATATCATTTTGATCACTGCAGGTCTCTAATAAGTTTTGAAATTAGGATGTGTGAGGTCTCCAAGTTTGTGTTTTGTCAAGATTGGTTTAGCTATTTGGGTGCCTTTTAATTCCAAGTTAAATCCTCAAATGGGATTATCTGTTTCTGCAAAAGATATTTAGAATTTCCACAATAAATCTAAATCATTTGGATAATATCAATATAAATACATGAGCATTGGGTGTTTTCCCATGTATTGGTAGCTTTTTAAGTTTCTTTCAGCACCATTTCCTGTTTTCAATATACAGGTCTTTAGTCTTCTTGGTTAAGTTTATTCTTAAATAAATACTTTCTTTTTCTTCTTCTTTTTTTTTTTAGTACTGGGAATCAAACTTACAACCTTGTACTTGTCAGGAAGACGCTAGTGCCACTGAGCTATATACCCAGCTACTTTCTTCTTTCTGATGTGATTTAAAAAGGAATTAAAAAATTCTCACTTAGGGTTATTCATTGTTAGTGTTTAGTAATACAACTGATTTTTGTGTGTTGATTTCAATTTTGCAACTTTACTATATTTATTAGTTCAAACTTTTTTTTGAAACTGGAGATTGAATCCAGGGCCTCCTCACTGACCTACATCCTAAGCCCTAATTTTTATTTTGAGACAGGGTCTTGTGTAAGTCACCTAAGTTGGGCTCAGACTTTCACTTCTGCTTCAGTCTCCCAGATTGCTAGCATTATAGGCATGAGCCATCATGCTTGGCTCTAACAGGGTGTGTGTGTGCATGTGTGTGTGCTATTCAGGATGTTCTGCATAAGAGAATGTGTCATCTGTAAATAGAGGCAATTTTCCTTCTTTTTGGATGCTTTTTTCTTGGGTAGAACTTCCAGTATTGTGTTGAATAGAGCAGATGAATATGAATATCTTGTCTTGTTCTTAATCTTAGAAGAAAAAAACCTTTTTAGTCTTTCACTATTGAATGCGATGTTAGCTATGGATTTTTTACACAGTAAAATTGTGTTGGGATACAAATTTATTGTGTTGGGATAGTTTATTTCTGTTTATTGTTTTGCCATGAAAAGTTGTTGAATTTTTTCAAATTTGTTTTGCACTGTTAAGATAGTCCTGTGGTTTTTCTCCTTTTTTCTACTAATGTGGTGTAGTGTATTGATTTTCATATATTGAACTATCTTTGCATTCCAGGAATAAATCCTACCTAGTCATGGTGTATCTCCCTTTCAGTATACTGGTTTGCTTATATTTTGTTGGGGGTTTTATCTTCATTTGGCATCAAAATGATGTGGCCCTTATAAAACGAGTTAGAAAGTGTTCCTCCCTCTCCAGTTTTTTGGAGTAGTTTGAGTAGAGTTGGTGAACTCATCACTGAAATCTTTGGGTTCAGAGCTTTTCTTTTATGGAAAATTCTCAGTTACTGATTCACTTTCCTTATATAGGGCTATTGAAATTTACTTAAGATTCAGTCTTAGTAGGGTGTATGTTTTTGGGAATGTATTGTTTCTTCCTAAGTTTCCCAGTGTATTGGAAAATTTTTTGTAAGCACATTTTCTAAGTAATACATAGTGGAAGGAATAGAGTGCATTGCATTATTACAGCTTAAAATGATTATTGATGTTTACCATGGTTTTTTACATCATTTGCTTTGTCATTCTACCAGTAACTCTATGAGTTAATAACATAGATCTTAGTCCCATTGTATAGGTGAAGAAGCTAAACTAAAGCTGCAAGATGCATAGGTAACATGGATACTCAAACTACAGAACAGAAAACTCCACAAACATTCTTGGTAGGGATGTGAAGAAAATATACAAGTGAAGGAGCATATTAGAATTTGGAGGATGTGGGAGGTTTTTGTATTTATCAAAACGTAGCAAGTTTTCAACTACGTTAAAAAGTGCCACACATACTCTGAGTTCTCTTCTGATCGCATAAATCTTTCGCCTTTTAAAAAGTACCACAGCATCACCTTTTATTCTTCTTCATTGTTTTTAATTACCTAAGAAGGCTATTCCTTGTATCTTTCTAAGGAATCATTCAAATAAAGCAATTACAAATAAAGCAAAAAAGTTAGGTCAAAAAGGTAGCTCTTTAGAGCAAATGCATACTTTTATAATAATTTTTTCTTAAATTACAAAACTGCAAATGTTTTATATGTCTGAGGATTCTGTTTTCAGCTAAAACTAAGATCTTAAAATTTGAGTTGTTTACTTTATTTGATTAAGAGTATTGCCTGTTGCCTAACTTAATTTTGCTAGTTAATTTTCAGTTTCTTATATTTCGACTTAATTTTGATTTTACTGTATATTGTAATTTAGAACAGTGACAAATTATTTAGTCTAAGCTGTTTACTTTTCAGGTTCCTAGAAGCCAAACCAAACTGACGATAATGCTTGAGAAATTAGGAATGGATTATGATGGGCGGCCTCACAGTGGTCTTGATGATTCTAAAAACATTGCCAGAATAGCAGTTCGAATGCTTCAGGATGGATGTGAACTCCGAATCAATGAGAAAATGCACTCTGGACAGCTGATGAGTGTGTGCTCTTCCTTACCAGTAGAGGGCGCTCCCGCTCCACAAATGCCACATTTTAGAAAGTAGCAGCTTTTTGTCTGTGGATCATCCTAACTGGAGTTGCTCCAAAGAGGTGGCGAATACTGATGAAATTAGTCCTGCAGTGTAAACTTCAAGCACCTTAAACATTTGCAATCTTATTGCAGTTGTGGATAGATATTATGTGTGTATGTGAACGGATTTTGTCACCAGCACTTTTGATATGACAGTGTATGTTACACAGTAACAATTCCTGCTTAGAACTGAATTTTATAATTTAAGATATCCCTGATGTGCTCTTTTTAGTTTTAAAATGCATAATTTTATTGGTTCTTCTTTAAATGTCATAGCATTTTGATGTTGAGATATAGAGTGTATTTCTACATTAACATTATTATATTAAAGCATTTCTTATTAAAATGCAGAAAGATTGAAAGTTAGGCTTTGTCTTGGGTTTTCTGACAATCATAGTCTTTTTGAGTCTTGAAGTTCATATGTGCAGTTCAACTGCAGTCTTCCCTCAGTCTCGGGGGACTCATTGCAGGACCCTGTGTGGGCCCCAAAGTCCCGGAGGCTCAGATCCTTCATGTAAAATGGCATAATGTTTCCGTATACCATGCACACGTCCTCCCGTATTACTTTAAGTCATCTCTAGGTAGTTACAGTACCTTATAAAATGTACATACTATGTAAATAGATTTATGATGTGTTATTTAGGGAATAATGGCAAGAAAAAGAAGTCTGTAGATACTCTATACAGACATAAATAGCATAAACCTAATCATGCCACACACAGCCAGGCGCCAGAGGTGCAATGCTAAATCGTGAGCACTAGGGGAAGCCTGAGGAGCTGTGGAGGGCAGGAGGCCCACGCAGCGTGTGCTACCCAGCGCTCCGTTTCTGTGGATTCCGCACAGTGCTTGGCACATGGGAAATTCAAGTTTTGTGTCTTGGAGCTTTTTTCCCTATTTTTAGTTTGCAGTTGGCTGACTCCCTAGACATAAGCCCGCAGATATGGAGGGCAAAGTACATATGGTAAGTTTTATAAAGTACCTGTCATACACATCTGCCTGTTTCTTTTCAACTGATAGCAGGAAGATTTATGGTAGATTGTAGGACCTGGTTCAAAATTTAATACTAATGAAATTAATGCAGATCAGAAGAAAATACTCTTTGAATGAATATCATAAGGCCTGTAGCTCAGATGTTATAATACATAAGTAAATGCGTGGGGTTTTCTTTTTTGGATTTGGTTGTTTGGTTCCCCTGCCACCTATGACTTAACAACTGACCTAAATTTAAATGTGAGTGACGGTGCGTTGAAATAGACTTTTTATAATATTGCATCACCATTTAATTTTACATTTGTATTCAGTATTATAAGGGAGATTAATAAAGTCAAGATTTTCTACCACATCTTGTTTTTATTATTAAAAGCTTCATTGGCCAGCAGCAGAATTAGTCAATAAAATATTTGCTTGTCTGATTTTACATAGTGAATACCACTAATTCTAAAAACAAAGATGATTTTGGAGTTGGTAAAATGGTAATGTAGATGCTAAAAAGAAGCATTTTTTAGAATTGAATTTCCCCTGTAATTTTTTTTATGGACCAAATTTCATTAACAATCCTTTTTTATGTTTGATAGATGTGACCACGTGTTAGTCTGGGCTGTCCATAAACTCACTGTGTAGCCAGACTGGCCTTGAATCAATGCAGTCCTGCCTCATCCTCCTGAGTGCTGGAATTACAGGCATAGCACCACACCTGGCTCTCAAGTGATTTTTTAAAAATGTTTTCCAACCCTAATCCCTAATACATAGAAAAGTAGGCGAGCAGACATTTTTCTTGGCATGAGAATTTGTTGCACAGGGCTCAGCCCTCCCCACCCACTAGGACTGGGGATTGAGTCCAGGGACCTTTACACTGAGCTACATCCCCAGCCTTTAAAAAAATTTATTTATTTATTTATTTGTTAAACAAGGTCTTGCTTTGTAGTCTAGGCTGGTCTTAAACTCACTATGGAGTCCAGGCTGGCCTTGAACTCTTGGTGATCCTCCTGCCTCAGCCTCTAGAATGCTGGAATTATAGGCCATACTGTCACACCTGGCATCCCCAGCCATTCATTCATTCATTTATTCCTGAGGGAGGTTCTCAGCAGGCTGGGCTGCAGCTTGTGGTCCTCCTGCCTCAGCCACCTAGTGTGCCAGGATTACAGGCATGTATACCACCGTGGCTGGGAAGGGTGTGGGTTTACTTGAGCCAGTGAATTTCTGCCTTTGAGCAGTATGCATATAATCAGCATAGTGAAGAATAATGTGTAGCTAGCAGAAGGCAGAGGGTCTGGATGTCCTTAGACAGTGATGGAATGTAGTCTAATAAGGACTCTGGGTGTTTCAGGTTTATCCTTGAAACTTGGGCAGTGAGGGGAGAAGTGCTGAGATGTTTGTGAATCACAGCGCTAGGCAGCAGACTGTAAAATACTACAGGAAGTGTTTAAGAATTTCCTGCAAATCCTCACCATACCAGAACAAAGGAGTACAAATAAAACAGCAAATCCCTGTTGCTTGTGCATGCCAGGTCAGCCAGCCGTATTCCTGAGATTTTCCTGAACGACTACCTTCTCACAGGATTGAATTGGGGCCTAAACTAATTGCTCTTCACCACTGCTGGAGTGGTTTAAGAAGCTGAAAGAGTAATTGAAAAATCTGAGAATGACAAGGACATGTTAATTGCTTTTATTTTTATTTTTTTAATTTTAAAACTTTATGTGTGTATGGGATTGAATGCAAGGGTGCTACACCAGAGCTACATTCCCTGGCCTGTTTTCATGTTTTTATTTTGAGACAGGGTCTTGCTAAGTTGTCCAGGTGGGACGTAAAACTTTAAATTCTCCTCCTTCAGCCTCTCAAGTGCTGGCATTAGAGACATGTGTTACCACACCCAGCTTTGTTACTATTACTGTTTTTAAATCAAGCTACTTGTTTCTTTGCTTAGTTCCTTTCAAAAACCCAAAAACTGACGAAGTCTTTTCTTTTGAAGTTCTTAGTCCCTTTTGGTCTCAACCAAATATTTCACTTTCTCAACTCGTTTTTTTTTTTTTTTTCCATTGTAAATTACTCTTTAGTCACTGCCTTCCCCTCCGTTTTGATTTGTGATTCTGCTGAGGTGAACCAGGCCTTTTCTGATGAGGTGTTTTTTTGTTATTTTGAGCCAGGGTACCGCTGTGTAATTCAGGCTGGCCTTCAACTCATATGTAGCCTAAGCTGACCATAAAGGCTCAGTGATCCTCTTGCCTCAGCCTCCAGAGTGCTTAGGTTACAAGAGCACACTCCATGCCTGGCTTTGATGAGATAGTCTTAAACACCAGAAACACTATTGTTTGTTATGTTCTGTTTCCTTTAGGGTGCAGAGTACAGATAGTTATTTTATTTACTTTTGATATTGGAGATTGAACCCAAGGCTTTGTGCATGCCAACCAAGTACTCTGCTACTGAGCTACACCCATAGCCCTTTTTATTTTATTTTGAGACAAGATCTTGCTAAATTGCCCAATCTAGCTGGAATTTGGCAATTCTCCTGCCTCAGCATCTTGACAGCTAGAAATACAGGTGTGTACCACCACACTCAGCTGAATACAGACCCTTCTCGGAAGAGAAGTATGTGAGGTGAGGGCCCTTCTAGTGTATCAGGCGTGACAATATTGGTAATGTTCTTGCTAAGCATATGTTACAAAGATGATACTTACTAAACCAGGCGCGGTGGTACATGCCTGTAATCCCAGAGGCTCATGAGGCTGAGGAGGACCACAGGTTTGAATCCAGCCTGGGAAGCTTTATGAGACACTGTCTCAAAAACACAGAAGGGCTGGGGCCACAGCTCAGTGAAGAGGCCCCGGGTTCAATCGCCCTTATTCCCCGGCCACCAAATTAATAGTTAATTGCTTTTATAAACAATTGTTTACTTTTTCTTAATCACTGGCTATGTTAATGTCTTTGCTTTCTATTTTTCATTTGCTCTAATACACTGACATTTAATTTCTGCTATATTTTTTAAAATCCATGATCTTCAGAGCCAACTAGAATAAACTGGGATGCTGTATTTTACCTATTTTTGTTTGTTTTTTGTTCTTTGGGATACAATACTTAACATTTTACTCGAAAAAAGTATTTGTGTGTTTTTTGTTTTTGTTTTTGTTTTTGGACCAAGGAAGGGAGTGAAAAAGTATTTTTCTGATGTATCTTCTTTGCCTTAAACAGATCTGTTTATCCTGCCACGTAGGGACAGGTTTTTTTCTATTCGGATTGAAGTAAAAA